>CM067109.1:54953800-55163800 GCA_034008185.1 Gorsachius magnificus
TATTCAGAGAACACTTGAAAAAATTAAGCCAGAGAAACTCTAAAGAAAAACATATAAAGAGAGCTTTGAATGAGAGAACTGGGGTTGTTTAGTCTGGAGAAGAGGAGGCTGAGGGGAGACCTTATCGCCCTCTTCAACTGCCTGAAAGGAGGCTGTAGTGAGGGTGGGTGTTGGTCTCTTCTCCCTGGTAATGGGAGATAGGACGAGGGGAAATGGTCTGAAGATATGCCAGGGCAGCTTTAGGTTAGACATTAGGAAAAATTTTTTCACTGAAAGGGTTGTTAAACATTGGAATGGTTTGCCCAAGGAAGTGGTTGAGTCCCCATCCCTGGAGGTATTTAAAAGACAGGTAGACGAGGTGCTTAGGGTCATGGTTTAGTAGTGGGATGACAGGGTTAGGACGACAGGGTTAGGTTAATGGTTGGACTTGATGATCTTAAAGGTCTTTTCCAACCTAAATGATTCTATGATTCTATGAAAATAGTCACTGTCTTGGAAAGGGAAAATAACCATTTAATGGGTTTTATGTATTATATTCTTTAGCGTTAGAAAAGGAGAAAGAGAGTGCTAGAGAAGTGCAGGGGTGACCAGAGGCTCCAAGTGGGGCAGATGTTTGGACAGTTCATTTGAGGATTGGATTTACGGATGAAGGGAAGAACAAAAGAATGAGATGGAGGGGAAATTGTAGGTTGAAGTTTCAAGCTTTTAAAAGAAAGATCAAGAAATAATGTGGTGAGGACATTGCTTCTTAGAGCTTTGTCTGAAATATGGTGGATAAATGTTATCTCTGAGGAAGTGGGAAGAAGCATGGCCTAACCAACTAACTGAATTACAGAAAACAACAGTGTGCCGCAGGAGCTGGGGTAACAGTACATGAGAAGACATAGGAGAAAGGCCCATTGTGGCTGATGTGCTGGCTGGATGAGGAGGCACCTTTTTTATACTTGCTATTACTAATAACTTAGAATAGTCAATTACAGCTTTTCTGTTGATGTCTGCCAAGGTGAATTCTCCAATGAGGTTGTTAATTTGCCTTGTAAGCACAATTAGTAATTGACTTGAATAATGGGTAAAGACAGACAATTATCATTCTTACTCTACTCCCCCACCTCCTCTGAGATATCCATCTCTTCAGCTATGGTGTAGCCTTACAAAGAGTTGGAGCAGCCATTTGCATGCATGAGTGATCAGGAATATTCTGAAGGACAACAGAAATTTTATAAAGCAGATGTGTTTATGATGTCATAGAAATATTCTTGGAGACAGAGCCACCAGGAAAACAGATGCCTCTTTACTTCCTCAAGTCTGCTGTGCTCTGATGTGCTTCTGTCCACTTCAGTGTCGTAAATCCTTGGTTAAGCCACATGCACCCATTGTTTATGTGATCAAAGGGAGAATCCTGTGGCAGGGAGATGGCAACAAACTGGAGATATGGGTTTCCAAGGCATCCCTTCTCAATGATTAAAAAGTAATGCCAGTTATTGCTTCTGGAAATAATCAAGAGAACAGACAGTCATCATATGACAACTGCACTGGCACTTGAGAGAAACGCAGCAAACTATGTGGTAAAATCTTAGCTCTGTCTACTTCTAGAGATGATGTCCTACTCCTAACAATTCTCTAATTTTGGGGTAAGCCCCATTTGCTAGTTCAGTAGTTAAATACACAGATAATTGTGATGAATTTTCTTCTTCCTTGTTATTTCTGTTTGTGATAGCTAACTGGTATTTCAATTTAACCATTTGATCTCTTGATGGGATGCTCCATGATGCTCATGGAGGGAAAAAACCCGCATTGATTCTCAATAGTGATTTTAGTTATGCATTAGAAAATCCCTCTTCACCCTAGTCTTCAACCTGTGTTCATCTGTGCTCTAATCTAATATTTAAATACAGATGTAGTCTGACTTTGCATGTGGTGCTGCTTTTCTCTGTTCATAAGAGAACCTACTGTAAAAGACCTAATTAGAGATGAGTCTACACAGAAACATTTAGTCACATGATGTTTACCTGCTTACCCATAACTAAATAACATCTGTTTTCTACTGTTCAATTTTCCTTCCACCTTTAAAAAATACATATAATTTTACTGTGTTCTGGCTCTTTCCTAATCTTGCCACTGGGTGTACCAGAATCACATGGTTTAGGCACTATTAGAGGGTGACTCAGGGAGGATGAACATTAATCAGATTCACAAATTTGTAGAGACTCCTTTTTTAATATAGGTATAGAAGTAGATAAATAATCCTCACAATCAGTGGGTTTTTTCATTAGCCTGTACATTTAGAGGCAAGCATAAGCGTAATTCTGCTGCTGATACATCTCTAGTTATTACTAGGTTTGCAATTCAATTACCCAAAGAGCCTCAAGTACCATTGATTATTCATGGGATTCTTTGGTTGGGCTGGCTACAAGACTACTCATTAATCCCTTGAGTGCCCCTGGGCAGCCAGTATGCATCTAGCATAGCAGATCTGCCACAGCCATCGAATATAAGGGGCTTTGGCTAGTGAAGTGGCTGGAGGGAGGGCAGGCCTCCAGCCAGGTCACAGCCACCAGCAGCCTGCACTCTCCAGCGTAGCAATGTTGTTCAAAATGAGGGATCTGTGGGCTTTCTGAGAACAACGTGCCCAAGTTAGCTAAAGCCAGGTAGCTTATTAGGCAGTCACACAACTCCGGGCACCTTATTAAGAAAAGGCAGGAAAACATCCTGGTTTTCCTCCCTCTCTCCCATGGTTTGCATCTGCTGTGCTGAAGCAGTTGCTTGTTTGACCAAACCTACTTGTGGAAGAGAAGAACTTGCCAGAGATTGACACAGTGACAGGGTTTGAGCTTTGTGGTGCTCATCCTTGTTCAGCCTTATGGGAGATCAATACACTGCCTGTTTCCCTTGCAGATGGTCCATGAAATCCTAGAAAGTACTAAGGTCATGCCTGGAGAGCAGAACACACCATCTCTTATTAGCAAGAGCTTTAGGTTCATTGTTGGAGCCATTGAGTATCAGTGAGAGTAACACAAGGAGCGTGAATTTATTGTGCCACAGAAGTATCTAGGCTGATAAAGTCAATAATCTTCATATTCATAGTTCGTGCAAATTAATTTCACACATTTTATTGCCACAATGAACTATGCTCATCGCTATTTCTGAGGGGTTATCAAGTTAATTCAAAACCAGTTTGAAGATACTTTGCTTTCTAACCAATTTGTGTATTGCCTAGCACTCAGATACATACCTGTGGCAGACCAGTACAAAATCTGCCATTGCAGTGAATTCATGTGCAAATCAGACTAACCACAACACTCAGTGAAAGGTCTGTCCCTGTCATTTACTGCCTCCAAATAGAGTGTCACTGCAGTTGGTGGACACAAAAGTAAAAATCTCTGTTCCTCTTTCACTTACTCCTCTCTTCTGGTTCTGTTTTACCAGACAAGAGAGTCTTCTGTTACTTCTACATGCTTTACATACTTCTACACATATTGTATTTTCCTGTGTGAGAAATTCAGTGTTAGATTTTTCAGTCTTTGTTACGTAAATGTCAGTGCAGTCCAGGCTGGGTAGTCCACATAGTGCATTTTTTTACGGAAAAATGCTGAAGATATATCAGTAGGTCAATAGGTCAGTACTGAAGTAGATTAGTAGAAACACCTAGAGAGCTTTCATGGCTCTAACTTCACAATGTTTGACTCAAGTTAATGCTGTCAGTACATAGTTTCTGAATGTTTGCACTTAACTTGACTCTCTCTCACAAATAAGACACTAATAAAACCAAAGCAAATAAAACCACTAACGGACACAGGCTTTTTCACTGGGCCTTTCTTTTTGCAGGTGCGTTTTTCTGTGCACATGTATATTTGTGTGCATCTACATATTAGTATGTTACTGTATTATATGTATATTTAAATGTATAGTGGGCAGAAAGAGAGAAAAGAAAGAGGGAGAAATATAACACTGTGGCATTACACAACTTTTCTAATCAATATTTTCATATGTCAATGCTTATATCTTTCTTTAGGTGGGATCCTCAAAGTGGTACTAAAATGTGCTTAATATATTGATCACATGGTATCACTATTGCAGCCAGTTACAAAGTGAAGCTGTTAGTGAAATCTCTTTGAGATCTATATGTAGATCATTACAAAGTTCACAGGATAAGGAACATCTTTTTTTAGTGGTGTTGTGTCCTAAATGAAAAATTTGACATTTTCTCCTTACTTCTTGTAATTCTTAATGGACATGTTCCCAAAGTAGCTTGAGAACCTTTTATGGTAAAGTTGAAGCCAGAACACAATCATGAACACTGTGAGAAAGGCAACTCAACAAAACAAACCTCTTGCTTTGTTGCTCAGTTTTTCCTATACAGTTTCCCCTGAGCCCTTGGGAAAAGTAATTCCTAAACTAGGGAGACTATAACATTTCTCTCAGGAACACACAATAATAGCTTTCTGACATCTAGTCATATAGTGGCTTATCAGAAAAAATACAACCTGACAACCTGTGGGGAGAAAAAGTATTTACATTTCTATGCAAAGGAAGGGGTAGGTGAGACTAGAGAAATACACTGGGCGCAGAAAATAATAAAGATGGTGCCTTTCTGGTGAGACCGCAAAGGCTCATTTCAAACTCAGCAGCATTCTTCTTATAAGACAGTGTTTGGGAAATGCCTTACAATCAACCTTGAAAACACCTAAGTGTTATAATAAGATGATGTTATTGGGGGAAAAAACCAAACCAAATGAGGCATGGCTTTGCCCAATTGGGATGGAAATCTTCTGGGTACTAAGCATTCTCTTCTGATTTAGCCCATTGCTTATGTACAATGGACCTACTTATGTGTTTAATGTTATGCCTGTGCCTAAGTGCCAAGTCCAAGCAGAGCCAAAATATTGAGTACTTGAAAGAACAGAGGTGTAGAACAGCACTCCCTGGGTACCGATGACCTTTAGGTGACACTTGTGCAATTAAAGCAGCATTTGAATCTCCAGGAAGAGTAAAATCCAGGCATTCAAACAAAGAAAGAAATACATATGCACAGAAAAACAACAATCTAAATAACTAGATATTCATGAGACTATGATAAATACAGTTAGTGTATTTCCAGCATTGATTTCTGAAAGTCAAATAATGCTTATATTAACTGAGATGAAGATTTATTATTTATGTAAATACCACTGGGAGACCAACTAGATCTAGTCCATATGTAGTTATGTTAGTCATATTTATTTCTGATTTACGGCTATTAACTAACAAATTAAGAGTTCGTAGAGACTTTATAAAGAACTTTAGTAGGTACTGGAAATTTGTTACATGGCAGGTGAGTGCTGCTGAGACTGAAAACTAGCAGTGTCTTGTAAATGCCTCTGTCTGGTAGGAAATCTCCAAAAGCCAACGCTGAAACAGCCCTTAACAACACAATAGGGAAGGAATTTATAATGTATGAGCTTGTTTAAGGCAAGTTAAAGTATGTTTCGATCTAAAAGAGGCTTTGCTTTGTCATGCTTAAGTTAGTGGGCCTCTTAAGTTCCTGTACCATACAGGTATGGTTTTAACAGTGTGCATCTGGCTAAACCCCAAAGTTCTGATATGAGCCAACATAAAGTGCAAACGTGTTCAAGATCGCTAAAAACTAACTCAGTTTTTCAAATCATATCACAAGAGAAATAATAATTTGCAGTGGTAAGATTGGTGTTATCAGGACCATCAAGACCTGACGATTGTGGCAGAAGATTAACCAGATAAAATGACTGAATCAGCAGCATCTGCTGCTTCTGCCTTTAGCCAGTGCTCTGATTCCTTTGTCTACAGAATGTTGCATTGCTGCTATTCTGTTTAGAATAGAGGAACTGATTCAGAGGAGTTTGAAGCAGCTCTGAGAGCTCGTCTTATTTTAATTGCCTAGTCTATTTTGCTTGTTGATTGCCAATACGTACTGTGACATTCTAGGAGTTACTGCTTTGAAATGTGGCTAGAAATTTGGTTTTACGAGTATTCACTTTCTCCTGGCATTTTTTTTTTTTTTTTTAAATTTGGAAGACCTGAGTTTCAGTAGCTGTTGGACTTTGTTCTCTTACGGGGAACTTAAATTTAAACATCTCAGGCAAGTTGTGGTCAAGGACACTCTTTCATAGAATCATAAAATCATTTAGGTTGGAAAAGATCTGTAAGATCATCAAGTCCAACTGTTAACCTAACCCCACCATGAGGTATTTCTGCAAATGGATGTGGAAAATCCAGTAGTGTGTCAAAAATAATCTGTATGATTAGATAGTAAAAAAAGGCCTCGTTAATCTATCTGGGTGTAGACCATTGTGCTATAAGTGGCCTTTTCAAAGGGAGTTTGGGGGGACAGGAGTGTGACTTTCAGCCAGTGTGATTAATGGGGAGGGTGGTTCTGCTGCTGAAAAGCTTGCTTTACTTTTTAGCTCTGCTCTTCCATCTCGGTTTGTTTTTTTTTCTTTTTGCTTCAGGGTAGCTTCAAAATAATTTTAAGTGAGTTCACTGGTTTCACTGTCAAGTCACTGCTATAGGCTAGACCAGAAATCAGGTATGATTGTTTCATTCTTCCATTCTTCCCCCTGCCCTTTTCAAATGCTTAGAAAGGCAGCTCTTTCTTCCTCAACTCAACAGGACTTAGCACAGCACAGTCTAGCTAGTGCTCATTTAATAATGTTTAGCAGATCTATGAATTTGGAAGAGAGGATTTTGTAAAGTGCATATGGCATGCAGTTCTATTCTTCAGCCTCTGCATAGATTGCTGTCTTTTTTTGAGGGTCCAAGTGGAGAAGTGTTCCACTTGTTTAATTTCATGGTTTGCATCAAACTCTTGAAGGAGGTAAAACGCTGACACCAGATGTTTGGGAGGAAAAATGTGAGTGCTGGGCAACCTCTTTCTGTCTTCCTGTTTGGAAGCACACAGCTCACAAGGCAAAAAAATCTGTCTTTTGCTCCAGTAAAATTTCACTGTCATGAGAAAACCGATATGAAAAGAACAGTTACAAAGCAAGGAAACAGATGTTTCCCGTGTGTTACTGTCTGCCTAAACATGTTTTGAGCAAACTTTCCTTTTCCTACATTTAAAAGAATAAAAAGTTTAACAGTGCTCAGGGCTAATTTTTTAAACATTGTTAATAAATTTGAAACAGTACAATAGCAATCACTTCCATGGTACGTCGTATTATGTTGTGTTATTTAGTGTTTCCACCAACATCAGCAGATTCGCTTAAGTTGAGATGTCAGTCCTTTAGACTGGAAATAAAATACTGATATTTCATCCTTCCTTTTTTTCTTTTTTTTTTTTTTTTAAACCCTACCAAATATTTAGAAAAAGGACAAAAAAAATTAAAAATTTTTTTGAATAGCTGCAAATTCAGACAACCAATATACAGTTGCTGTCAAATAGCTGCAACAATCAAGGGAAGTTTCCTCACCCCTTCAGGGAAACTAATAGGGCCAGAGCTGCTGAGCTGTGTTAAAGCTGACACAGGAATGGGTTTCTCTAACTCAGGGTAGCTCCCTGGAACTTCTTTTAGCAGACTATTTCCAGGAGCAGGAGTAGGGGTAATGTCTGACTTTTTACACTGCTGCATGGGGGATTGTGAGATACCAGGCATACCTCTTGAGGTGCTTTGTGGAGACCTTCCTTTCTCACATAAAAAGGAAAACTATTACTGCATTGAATTAAAGAGTAATTTATGCTGGAAGAGGTCAGTGAATGAGCAGTAAATTGTAGCCCCCATAAAGTGCTGTGGTTTGACATTTAGGTATGTGAATGTGGAAACCAATATGATCACTTGTTTTATTTCAACATAAATAGCAGAGGAAGCTAACGTTATTATATAGATTTGATTGGTGTGGTATGAAAGCTAAGGTTGCCCCTGACAGTGTCGGACAGACACTCTGACAGCAAACTGCTGAGGGCTGGAGGTGTAACAAATCACTGCTGTGATAATCCATGAAACTTGTCATTGCCTGAAATTGTTCTGGAATGTACTGAGATTATGTACGGAGGTTACGTGGGAAAAATAGATTTCATACATAGCATGGCACACCTGCTAACAATATGTCTTCAAGAGGAAGAATGGTTTGTATCCTGTACCTGAGCCCGAACCTAAGGACCAAGGGGTTATAAAACTGAGTTAAAGTGGATTTTTACCCTGATACCTGAAAGTCCATCTCCCTGAAAAGGACTGAACAGCACAACTGAGCTGCTCCCATCCACAACACTGCCCAGGGGTGGTGGAGGAACCTGTCTGTCCCAGGGGGGCTCAGCTGGCCTAGACGCTGTCATATGGGGCCACCTGCTGCATTTCCGAGCCAGCTCGTTTCGACACAGGATTCAGTGGAGCAGAGAAGATTAACTTTCTGAAAATGAAAAGGACAGATAGAAGAAGAGGAACTGCTTATCAAATATGCACATTTCAGATGGAACTTCACACTCAGTAGAAAGATGTTAGATTGCTGTTAGCTCTCCAGAGTGCTCCTGACAATGTGTTATCAGGTCATGTTTGCATGACAGTGGCAGCCCATGCAGGAAACATTAAGTCATATGACTTCTAAGACGGAATCAATCAAGCGAACAGTACAGATCCTGAAAACTAATTTCACCTTCATAAGGTCTGGTTATCTGTGCGGCAGACATGAGGTTTGTCAGCCCCATTTCAGTCTGACCAGGTTCAGTGCTGCATCAAGAATTTTAATGAACTGATACTGTAATATGTATGAAAGATGACACTGAGATGAATTCATGAAAAGCCAAGTCCCCATGAAATATGAACAATTACTGAAGGCTTCACCCCCCACTTAGCTCACATAAAATGCCCATTTAAAAGACCTTTCTCTTGTTAATCATTTACAAGTTTGTGTATGGCTTTTCATTATCCTTAAGCAATATTAGAACTGCAAATGAGGGTCTGACACCAACAGTTCAGAGTTTTTATGGCACCAAGGTAATACCATGCTCAACACAGAGAATTAATTTTCCCAGGACTCTTCTTACTATCACACAATTATTAGCTCATAGTTGTTGAGTATATTCAGAAAACATGAACAGGCCTCAAGGAGAGTTGACCATCCCAGCTGTGAACAATGAAATAATTTTGTTGACTGTTTTACTGTTATTTTTGCCCTAATCAGAGAAGGTATGCCGAGAAAAAAGTTGGGAAAAAAAAGTCAGAGGTCAAATGACATGACTATTAGCTCTCCAGTTAATTTTGTGTGCTCTGTTAGCCAAACACACCTTTTCTGGATAAAATTGCTTAGTGCTACAGTTTTTGAAGGCTGTTTTCCCAAAGGAGGTTGACAAATGGTCTCAGTCCATGGAATGGGCTCTGGGGACAACACCAGAATAATTCTGGATATACTCTTCCAGGTTTGAGAAGGCTGTAATGGGTGGGTTTTGAGTTCTTAGATAAACACTTAACACGATTTTATTCAGTGACATAATCTTTCTGATCATTGTGGTAACTCAGTTGTCATGTCATATAGGTGTATATTCTTGAGCTTATTTTCACAAAGGTTGCTGTAACATCTTTATCTGCTGTAACACTCATTAAGTAGAATGTGGTATGATATGTCTCTGTGTGTTTTAGGATGCTAAATTTCATTTCATTGCCCATCCTATTGTGTGACAGTAACATTTCCCATCAAAAAGAAACATCAGCCTCCTATGGATGTGATGGACAGCTGATCTATTTCTCCTCCCTTCCTCTCTCCTGTATGAGTGCAAAGGTTTATAAGCTCCTTCAGTTTTTTATGCTCTGTTTGCTGAAAATAAGGACCTACCAAAACTACAAGGGGGTGAGTTAAGATACTCAGGAGGCTTGAATATTTAAAGAGGAACAGACATTTTAAAATACACTTGTGTACTCTTTAATACCTATTTATGAAATGCTGGGTTTTGTTTTGACATCAGTCTTTACTAATTCACTTCTAAATTTGAACTCACATTTTTGTTTAGTTACAGATGCCAAATTGTGCACAAGCACTGGAAAATTCCAATGTTCAAGAGTGGAAGTCTTCTTTAAAGACATGTTCCTTCGTGTTGTACATCATGCCAGGCATTCTGTTTCATTAGCATAACCAATTTATTAATTTTTTAAGGTTAAAGAAATATTGTCGGTTGAATATTTTTTGGACAACACCACACCTCTTATATATGGTTGAAAAAGAAAGTCATTTTGAGGCAAGGTTTTATATCAACACATGCATACCCTTCTTTTCAATACTGCAGTGAATGGTGACTTAAATATCCTTTTCGCCTTGTTCACATATATTATTTCCGTGCCGAAAAGGTTGTCTCTGATTGGAAGTTTAAATAGCTACATGTGATTTTGAGCCCAGGAAGACACTATGTCTTTGTCTTTAAAACAATATTTTTAAATACTTCAGCCCTTATTCTCTAAATGTGAGTTTCTGAAATAAAAATTAAAATAGAGACCGCATTTTAGTGATAAACTTAAAATGGTCTTGAGAGGTGAAAACTGTTTTAAAAGTTCCCCTCCAGCTATGTTTTCCTGTGTGTTAGACTAACAGTCATTGGGACCACACTGTTAAAATGGCTAATGGAATGGATTCACATTAAAAAAACCCCAAAAACCCCAACAAACCCAACCAAACAAAAAACAACCCAACAAACTGACAAAAAAAGAAGCAACAGGATTAGCCTGTGGGAGGACATGACTATCTTCCTATATCTTGGAACTACAGCTCAAAGCCTGTTAGTTAGCGGCATTGTAATCAAGGCAAAGACAGAGTGATGAATTTTTTGGGTTAATTGCAAGAAGTCTGCACCCCAGCTGCATTTGATGCAGTCTGAACCTTGCATTTAAGATCTATATTTGTCATTATGGTGCTCCTGACAGAAAAAAATGCAACCAACATTTTCTTATTCTTCTGCCTTTAATCACATGACTCCTAACACAAGGCTTGTTGAGGATTTTTAACCATCAAGAAGTGCTTTGAATCAACATGACTTTACTGGATCTCTGAGGATTGCATAACACATATTATCAATTTTTCCTTAAAATACAAAATACATATTTTTATTTCAATAACAGCCATCAATAAGTATTGTAAAGATTACTGCTTTTTTATTAGTATTTTCCCCCTTTACTTTCTTTTAAAGCCTTTCATGTACTGTAACAATAAAAAACCTGGGAATTAGCTCCAGTGCCAAAATTATCCAAAAAGAATATACTCTGTAAGTAGGAAAAAGAAAACAGTGCCTGAAAGATATTTTTTCTTTTTCCTTTTTTGAAAATACCGTGAAAAATTAATTGCTAGTATTCTCAGTGACTTTAGGGAATACAACTATTTTCAGGAATTTTTTGCTCCTTTTCTCCAACTTATTGTTTCCTGCTACCTTTCCCCACTTCCCCTCTCCCCCTCCTCCCCCCCTCCCCAGATTTTTTTAACCTAATATTCGTTCAGGTAACCTTATTTCCCATTAAATGGAAGAGAGGATTTTCATTTGTTTGTTTCTTCTTAAGAAATTCAGACACTATGGACCATATATGCCATCACTGATGAAAAAGTACTGAGTTACATGAGTTGTGGAATAATAGAATGATTTGGGATAGAAGGGAACTTTAAGGATCATCTAGTTCAACCCCACTGCTGTGGGGACATCTTTCACCAGATCAGGTTGCTCAAAGCCCTGTCCAACCTGGCTATGAACACAACTTCTCTGGGCAAACTGTTCCAGTGTCTAACCACCGTCTTTCTTGTAGCCCATCTAAATCTCCTTCTCCCCTTTGTCCTGTCACTACAGGCCCTGGAAAAAGTCAGTCTTCATCTTTCTTATAAAATTCCTTTATATACTGAAAAACTGCAATATGATGTCTCCAGAACCTTCTCTTCTCCAGACTGAACAAAGGCTGAGAGAGAACCCAAACTCTCTCAGCCTTTCTTCATAGGAGAGGAGTTCTAGACCTTTTTGTGGCCTTCCACCAGACCCGCTCCAATAGGTCTATGTCCTTCTTATGTTGGGGGCCCCAGAGCTGGATGCAGTATTCCAGTTGGGGTCTCACGAGAGTGGAGTAGAGGGGGAGAATCACCTCTCCCAACCTGCTGGCCATGCTTCTTTTGATGCAGCTGAGGTTGCGATTGGCTTTCTGGGTTGCAAGTGCACATTGCTGGGTCGCATCTAATTTTTTATCCACCAGTGTCCCAAGTCCTTGTCTGCAGATCTGCTCTTAATAATAATCCATTCTGTATAGACATTGGTGATTGCCCTGACCCAGGAGAAGGACCTTGCTCTTGGCCTTGTTGAATGTTGTAAGTTTCATGCAGACCCACTCCTCAAGCCTCTCAAGGTCCCTCTGGATGGCAGCCCTTCCCTCTAGCAAATCAGTTGCACCACTCAGCTTGGTGTCACCTGCAAACTTGCTGAGGGTGCACTCAATCCCTAGCTATGTCACTGATGAAGATATTATTGGTCCCATTACAAAGTCTTGAGGGCCACTCATTTTTGGTTTCCACTTGGACATTGAGCTGTTGACTGTAACTCTTTGGACATGGCCATCCAGCCAGTTCCTTATGCATCGAGTAGTCCATCCATCAAACCCATATCGCTGCAGTTTAGAAGTAAGAATGTTGTGGGGATGGACCATGAATAGAATTGGACCATGAATAAATTTGGCACTCTACATTTTAGTAAATCAAGGATTTATTATAGCATCCCTATTACAAGCTTCTGGTCATCTGTTCTGCTTAATTGATTTTGCAGTATTGAGACTCAGTCAGTTACAATGACACCCCTGTTCTTCTAATTGTAGAAGGTTAACAAATAACATTTACAGATAATCACTCAGCATGAAATTGGGTGAAATAAATGGAGAAACTCCTCACCTTTTCTTTCTTTAGGAGACAAATGTGCAATCTTATGTATGAGCTCCACATAGGGTTAAATTTAGAGTAATTTTTTATTGTTGGAAAGTGTAATTATGTGGTGTTGATTATTCAAATCTTGTAAGAGGAAACTCATGCACACAAGCCTGTCAACCCCACTTGGAAAACTGTCATATGGAACTAGTTGGAAGCATTTGGGTAAGCAAGGACAGTGTGTTATGGCGTGCTGCTTGAAGATTGTTGTATTTCAGGATCTAGTGTTGTTTGTACTTACATGCAACTTTTCATTTTGCCAGCTCACTGTCCATTATAATTTGCTAGTACTAGATGTATCTGTCTTCTTGCAGTGTCCAGTTCTTAATAAGAGAAGACTGCTTCCCTAACACTTGTACAACAAGGAATAAAACTCTCATACTATGCTTTAGTTGCTTTTTTTTTTTTCCAAACACAGAATCTAATTGGTTTAACCTTTTTCTATTCTTAATAACTTCCAAAATTTTAATTCCATTGAAGAAACAAATAATGTTGTTAACTCTCAGGACACTACAAACCAAAGCATAAGACATTTTTTTCCAAAATAAACCATTGTCTTTTTCTCATTAGCTGCTCTTGGCTTCCACCATAAAATGCTCTTGCTGGTCTAACTGTCTGGCAATCTGACTGGTTTTTGTGTGCATATGGGGCCAAATTAATCTCTGGTTTAACTTCATAATCTTCAAAGAAGTTCCACCAGGCATGAATTTGATGCATAATGTCTTCTCTTTCCAAAGCACTGCATTAATTTACTCAAGAGAAAAAATGTTCATAAAGGAATAAAGTTTGTATTTCCTCTGTTAACATAGACATATTATGTCACTTCCAACAAAAGAGAATATAACAATTTTCAAGTACAGCATAAAAGTACACTTTTCATTCTATATCAGCTTAACATTTATTCAGTGTTTTTATGACAGAAGGTCTAGTCAGGATGAAATAAGTTGTATTATTCTGAGGTAATAACAGAATGACTGAAAAGTGACATTACTAGAAAACAATGAAAGTTATACAGTACCTTATGTTAACTTCAGTACTTAGTAGTAGTTAAACTTAGTTTAATAACTGGAATACAAATTTGAAATTCTGGTGAGATTGGTTAAATACACTAAAGTTGCTTAAAATAAAATATGTAAGAAGGTCCTGTCTGTTGCATTGCCATGTGAGGATTTGGATTCCCTGAAGACACAGAACAGCTGCACAGAAAGTTAAAGGAGAAGGACAGGAGGCAATGGAAAAGTTCCTGGAAGGGAAATCATTCCAGTTAGGAGATGTTGGAAACAACAGGCTTTTGTGGTCTGAGCTGGATGATCCATGAAACAATTTGGCAGCCTTGGAGGAAAAAAATGTTCTTAGCTTGCTGAGGTGAGGTGAATTTTTTTCTTTGATGGAGGAAAAAACGTTGTAAAGAAGGCAGGTAAGAAAGAATGGGAAGTGTGTGAAGCTAATAAGAGCTTCAGTGCAGGCTGGGAGGGAGAATATGCACCTCTTAAAAACCTGGAAGAGTCTCCCCTCAAAATAGTCAAGCATATCTCGATCATCTGTTTTGGACCGTTATCTACCTGGAATGGCACTGTGATTACAGGCAGTGTAATTATGAAATTGTATTTGTAATTTCTGGATTGATTCAAGGGAATGAATTCTTCAGCCTTGAAAGCAAGCTGCTACTTTTCTCCTTGCTCTAATGTAAATCCTCTGTCAAATATTATCCCATTGACTCTTTAACATTTAGCTGATTTACCTTATTAGAAGGGAAGCTTGAGGGTGTCAGGCTGTTTCTAACAGAAGAAATCTGCTGGGTGGGGAGAAACAGAGTAAAGCAAAATTGCACTTTAAGTGAGCCAAAATATAGCTGTGTCACTTTAATGGGGAAAGAGAATAGTTAATAATCCCTTTGATGCTTTCCACTCCCTCTAACTTATTTGTACAATTTTTCAACAAGAAAACAGTTTGTCCTTGGAAAAAAGTTGCCAAGAAGGCAGTTGCTAAAACAAAGTGGCTGAGCTAGGTCCTGCCCTAAGGACATAGTCTGCAATGTGTTGCCTCACCCCAGGGGAACTGCAGAGAAGAAATTGTAGCCCAGTGACCTGCCACTCCCTCCTCTCGCTGGTAACAAGGTTGGCTGAAGAGGAGCCAAGGAAGCAGTATTTTGTTCTCTATTGCTCTATGTGTGTCTTCTGTCCTCCTCTTCCTAGGAAGGAGGAAGCAGAAGCCTCAGGTTGCTCTCCAGCATAATCACATTTTATGAATTTACAGAGAAGTATACACAGACTCCGTCTCGCCATTTACAGCATACATCATGCCTTCTGCTCTCAATGTCAAAAGGAGAGAAGCTTTAATTTACAGGGGAATACAAGAGGTCAAATACCTTTCATATTATACACAGTCCCCTTCTTCTCTTTTGGAGGGAGATGTGGCCACTAGACTATGTTGACATCAAATTCTGGCTTATTTATTGAGGGAAAATATAATTTATAGATGACCAGATGCGTCTCTTTAAAGATGACTTGAGTTGTTACAACCAGAGCTATCACAGCTGGGTCTATAGCTCAGCCAATTAAGACATATCAGTGTATGTAGTCCGACCTCAGCTTCATTGTGTTTATAGCTATACTGCAGCCGGTATAGCATAACGTTTGACATACTATGGGATTCGGGACATTCTAGATATCAACTATTGCTTTTCATATTTTTGAATAGCAGGGTATTAATGATAATAAAGTACTTATTCATGAAGAAAAAATGTTAGGTTTGGTTGTTATGCATTCAAGGATAATCCCTGAGATTTTTTCTGCACACTTGTTTTATTTTCCATATTTCAAACACTTTTATTTTTCCCTCCTGCCTATCACCTTTCAGCAGTAGCTCTACGACTTTAGACATTTGCTGGCTGCTTTGCTAACTATGTCCATGCATTCCTTTACACCTTGCAAGATTGCAAATGTAATCCAATGCCAGACTGTCAGAAGAAGCTGTGGTTGTGGGATACTGCAAATCAGAGGTGTGGTAGGAGAGATGACTGTGTGCAGCAGATAACTGTACTTGATTAGCTAGATTTAAATAGTGTTGGACGAATTTTGCCAGGTGAAAATAAAAATTGTCAGTTCAGTTTAATTTCATGGTGAATCAAACAAGGAAATTAGATTCTGCTACTCTGTTAGTTTGACATCTACAGCAAGTGACAATTAGAGATGATGAGAGAATTTATATTTATTCCAAAAATCTTGATTTCTTTTTTCTGATGGGCATGTAACTTTTATTTACCCTTGCTCTGCACAAATGTCTAAGATATTATTATTTGACTGACAATTGGTGGATTTCAGGAATACATTATCTTATTAAGTTCTTTTTTGATAGAGTACTGCAGTTAGATTTACCGATAACTTGGCAATTTCTGAAGTCTGCATTTCATTGAAGTCACTTCTTGGGATCAGGCATTTCAGCCACAGGTACTCTGTGTGGAATAAAAGTGGTGACAGAAGAGTTGTGCTAATGACTCAAACAAGGAAAGATTACAGTTTAATGAAGTAAGGACAAAGGCAATGTGAAAGAAACTCCTTTGGCTATACCTGGTCACTCAGTTCAGTCCTGATTTTCTTCATTACCCTTGGAAGAAAGGATTAAATAACAAATCAAAACCCAAACACGTTCTTTAAAAGCACTTCCAAAGTCCAAATTCAAATTAAGTGAACTTCACACTTAAATTAGGGTTCAAACAGCATGAAAAATCAAGCAGAACTGAAGCGTGAAATGATTGTATATGAGGTTGTATTCACTTCCCAGCCCATGCAGTGGAGTTTTTATCTAGGAAGCCTTAGCTTTACAAGCAATACAGAAATAGCATGAGGAAATTATTTCCCACCTTATTTTGCTACTTCAGATAGAAATGCACTGCTGTCTGGCAACTGCGAGGAATTCATCAAACAAACAGAAAAATGGAGAAAAAATCATTATAACACATTCTAAAGGAAAAACACATCTCATATCTTGCAGTAGCTTGCCTTACATTGTAATATGCAGAAAAAAAAAAGTATGTATTCTTGCTGCAGTTCCCCATCTGTTAAATGAAGAAAACATTTCTTTTATTTCATCCTTTGTCTCGTCTATACCTCTTTTAAGATCTTGAGGGCAGGACTAAAATGTTTCTACATGCCGCTAGTTGGGAATCAAACAGTATCAGTCTAAGTAGTCTGGGAGCTCTGCTTTGGCTCCCATTGTGCTCTGTTTTTCAGAAGCTAATCTCAGACTGCCAGTTTTCATATGTAGTTAGTTTTAGCTTGTTGTATACGGTTGCTCAAATACTCATGTGGCCTTGCTGTGCTCTGCAATTCTTTCATATTTCATTTATTTGTGAAGAAAAGGAGACATGTGTGAATTCTCCCATATGAGCCATCTCCTGCTTTCTTCACCCTCACTCTGAGATGTAAACGCTTTAATATGAAGCCTCACGATGGTTCTTAAAATGGCAGTTATCTCTCATGTCCTGTATAACTGATGTCTGGGAGGGAACTGTCCAGGATAAGCATCCCTAGATGACTTTTTTCTTAAAGATTTCCTTAAAAATAGCTTAAAAGTGGAATTTGAACATAATAGCACTGAAAAAATCTTTATTTTACTGCACTATAATATTCTACATAACTATAAAACCCCCTAAAATGTCCAAGAAAAGAAACACAGACTGGCTTCTATTTCACATCTGCTAAGGTATTATTTGCCTCTGTTTTGTCTGATGTTACCAATTTTTCACAGGTCTTCACTGTGGGGTGAAAACTTCTAATGTTTGTGTTAGCAAAATAAATTATATACTTTTTTTAAAAAAAACCCAAAAACCTTATATCTGCACAGTCCCAAAAGTTTTTCAGAAATTTGGGGGTTAGAAAAGAGACAGGACAAGATTCAAAGAAAATTTGGGAAAAAGTGGTGCATCATGTAAAAATACTTGCTTCGGTGGTTTTTAGTTTGTGTGGAGTGCTTGAATTTACACTGCATATGGTTTGCCAGGAAAAAACACAAAGTCAAAGTTTTAGGAAAATTATGAGGCGTATCTTCACAGTGAGCCAGTGAGCCCATAAGATTTGTTTCAGGAGAGTTCATGTCTGCAGGAGGTTGCCCGCACTGTTGCTGAGATATTCTTGAGCTGGGGATGTGTTTGCAAAAATGTGACCTGTTTGTTGAAATTACCCTGGTTCATAATATCTTTAAAAATTAAAACAAACTAAGATACTGCAGTAGAAATTCAGCTAAAATCACTGTCTTTGTTCTGACATATTTTCTGAAGACTTTTTTTGGAAAACATGATTTTAACAATAACCTCCCTTCTCCCAGTTTGGCATAATTGGTCCTGGAAATAAGATGCAATTCTTCTAAAGGTAATAGGATGTATGCAAAATTCTTAGCTTTTTTTAATCAAAACCAAGTGAGTGTTTATGTGGTTCTAATCTTTACCCAAAAACCTGTTGGGTTTTTTTATAGTGAGCTTTTAAAATCACACACAAACTTTTGAAATCCTCATAGAGCTTTGTGGTTTCTGACTAATGCCAGGGCTCAAAGCAGAAATAATGAATTCCATGAGAAAAGTTTTTTTTCTTTGTAATTAAGATCCAGCTAAAACCAGAGAGCACTGAAAATCCCACAAAAAACATGTTATTCTGAGTCTTTCTGCCTAATTGCCAAACCAAGAATTTTGGATAACTTCAGATTTTATTTTTTGAGCCAATTTGAACCTCATTTGTCCATCATTATTATAGAAACCACCTCCCACAGTGTACTTGTTTTTAGTCCAAATTTATTTGCGCCTGATATTTATGTCCTGGAATGTCTGGGGAACTAGAACTGCATGAAACCAAATGGTTTCATGTGCACATAATGTTCATTTTAATACACGCAACTGCACTGAAATCACATTTGAAATTATACTTTCAAATAAATACCAGATTTCAAAATTAATTTTAATGTTTTGGTTCAGACCAAAAATGTGATTTTGAAGCTAATTCCCTAGTTGCTACCACACAATCTAGATTTCTTTCAGGGGGAAGCTAAACCAATAGCTCAGCTCCATGTGCTCACCAGATGTTCTCCAGCCCTTAATGGGGATGCAAAGCCCAAGCTACCACATCTTCCTTAGACAGCTTCGAACTGTGTGCTTTGTGGGGACATTCAGTCCAGAGGAACAAACTAAATTTTGTCCAAAATAAATCCCTGAATGACTTGCAGCAGACATGGTGCCCTCAACATCAACTGCCTCGATGTAATAATTGCTCCTACTGGTCCAAATTACTTACTCATGTACACAAAGACAGTTTTAGTAACTGAGATACATTTTGTACACTGTATTAAAATATTCATAGAATCATAGAATGTTTTGGGTTGGAAGGGACCCCTAGAGGTCATCTAGTCCAACCCCCTTGCAGTGAGCAGGGACATATTTAACTAGATCAGGTTGCTCAGAGCCCCATCCAGCCTGGCCTTGAATGTTTCCAGGGATGGGGCCTCCACCACCTCTCTGGGCAACCCGTTCCAGTGCTTCACCACCCTCATTGTAAAGAATTTCTTCCTTACATCCAGTCTGAACCTACCCTGCTTCAGTTTAAAACCATACCCCTTGTCCTGTCAGAGCTGTTCCTACTAAAAAGATTTTCCCCATCTTATTAAAAAACCCTAATGCAATAGATAAAAGCCAGAGGCAGGCTTAAAGACTATGTCCATCCCTGGATGTCAGATACAAGACAGTAAGTAGCTGCAATTAAATCATTGTTCTAATAACCTTTACAGTTTACTTTTAATATGAGATTCCTAACCACCAAAAGCCTGTGTTCAAAACTGCTTCAGATATTGTCTAATACAGTTGCAATTAAATTCCATTGTGCCATGAAGAAAATTTAGGAGATTTTCTTTTATATGTAATGAAAGTTTTGCAGTGGGGCTAAGTATGAATGCTAGGCTTGATATTTGTCTAGGATTAGCTAGGTGAAAATAATATACCAGGGTTGTTTCTTGCTCCATTTTGTATGTTGTGTTTGGATAAAACCTGAAAATGGTGGTTGTAAAGCTGCTTTATACTCAGTTCATTAGACAGCTTAAAGCCAGAGAGTTTTATCAGTAAAAAAATGATTCACTGAGCCTGGCATGCCTTGTTGAAAACGTGTGTTTACCAAGTTGCTGGAGAGTCACCTAGGTTTCCATCAGATTGCCTGGGCTGGGACTGTGTGGAAGACTGTGACCCTGAAACCAATCCTCTGGCTGTCCAGTAGGACCTGCTCCTTTGGGGAATGGGGAACAAGGGCAGACCTGGGAGGCCACTGACCAGGACACTGGCACTCCTGAGTGAGCTGCTGGTGAGATTTGCAGTATTGGCACCTCCAGGTGCTTCTCACTAAACCTGTCCCTAAGTATGCAGGTCCCACCAGGGAGGAGGTGGGTGTGTGTTCACAACTGCTGAGTGGCCTGTCTGCTCCTTGTTAGCAGTGGAGACCACACCAAAACTTTTAGTATTCCCCAGCAGGATTTTGCCATTATACATAATTTTAAAAAAATAGGATTAGATTAAATTATACCAGTATTTCTGCTTGCATAGAATATAACTTTATTTCACTTAAATTCACGTTGAAAACAAACTAAAAGAACTAAAATTTATTCAAAAGGGAAAATAAAATGGAAAATTTGCTTTTTTACTAATTCAAGGATGAATATAAAAATGAGCTATACATATAAACACATGCATACATACGTATGTATGTAACCTTATTCTGGCACTTCATAGGATATTACCAACCAAACCAGAAAAGCAACAAAGCCTTAGTAGAATCTAATTTGTGGATGTTACATAATTTTGTTAACAAAGGTAATAAGAAATGCAAGAGCAATTTTAGTGTTACAATGCATTTCAGAAATAAAAACAGGAACATGAAAAGCAACTGGAATAAGGAGCCACAGGACAGCCACGTAGCCCTGAGGAAAGACAGAGATGGAAAGCTGCGACTTAATGGGGGAGGGTGTTTCAATATTCCTGAAATTGTAAGCAGACATTTCTCTTATTTCTCTTTTTTTTTAGGGAAATATAATTATTTACTCTATTAACTCTGCCAGTTTTATTTTCTAATGGCTTAAAAAAGAGTTAAAAATATATTTTGTCACTAACATTTAAAACTGGCTGATATATTTAAACTTTGACAGTAAGCAAACAATAGCACACTTTCCTCATAGAAATAAGCTTATATATTCAAGATTGATTTCTTTTTTTGTTTCAAATAAACATATGTGCAACAGGTCAGCTAGATCAGGTCAGATCTTTTGGAAACACTTGCTTTTCCTTTTAGGCTAAATGCTGGAATAAATGTGTTCAGTATCTATTAAACTCTTGAGCTTGTACAACTGATTTAAATGAGTGGCAGAATTACAGTGCTAGCTATCTCTTATAATCTAATAATCTCCTCGCATCTTAGTACACCAATTACCTCATGACTGTGAAATCTAGAGAAACTTGAAAACACTCATTCTAAGGCACTTATATTCAAACTTCAATTGGTTCAATTAAAAAAAAAGCCAACCCTCTTTGCCACTTCCAAAGGAAAGTATAATAGTAGTAAACATCTTGACAGAAGAATACATTAGAGCAAACAGTTTTTCAGAAGTATAGAATCTCCACATTCCTACATCTTTTATTTTATTGAAAAGGCTAATTGATGTTGAATTATACTGGTTGAATCATATAAACAAGGTAAATATTTAGAAGTAGGCTACCTTTTGGGAACTCTAATAAAGAATCTGCTGACTTTGTTCTTAAGAACAAGCAACCTCCTTTCTCCCACTCAAATTCCACTCCATTAGTGGGGCTCAATCCCATTAAACACGCTCTCTGAATTATGCACAAATATACTTCACTGTAGATCTGCATTTACCATTAAAATTAAAGGAAACTTAGTTAAATGCTTTTGAGACAGAAATTTTTCTGTACATGTCACCTTATTCTTGAGAGGTTCAAAACATTAAAAATGTAGACTAAAAAGATGTAAAACTTAATCTAGCCCAACTAATAAAAAAATGCAGTTATTCTCTGATTTCAAAACTATCATTATTTAAAGATAAGGCTATTTTTGATGAAGTTAAAGAGAAGAGGATTTGGCCCATTTTTTGTACTTAAATATAAATATCTTCTTTAATCACTTTTTTACAGTGAGTGCTTGTGTGTTTATCTCAAACTACAACTGTCACTGCTCAGTATTTAGGCATGATTGGAAATCTCATTGCAATGCATCACAGAATACATAAAACAATCTTCCAAAATATTAATTATCAATTTGAAAACTATCTATTTCAGCTGTAACATAATGCTATGGTTCATTACCTGCATATAAACTCTCTTCAGAGTGCAGACTGTTAAGCAGTGATTAATTTCTGCAAGACCACGTGAGGTCCTATAATTCTTAATGGTGCCAAAGTGATGTATAGCATAAGCACACACATTGGCTGGCTCAGCAAAATGCCCATGGGAAGTATCAGGGATGTATCTCCTTGGTGAGCTCTGTAGGAATTTAAATCACCTTGAAAAACAAGCTATGGACAACAGAGTTGCACGTGCAAGTGCTTTGTTTGAAAGAGAATAGTTATTTTCACTTAAAGGCATAACAGTTCTTCTTGTAATACGGACATGAAAGCTGTATAAAAAGATTGTGCGTTTTCACAAAACCCCTGAACAGCATCAGAGGATGGTGTTATATTTCCTTTTTTGGTTCATAGTTTACATTGTCTTTTCTGTTTTCCATGATACTCAATGTGTCATTAAATAGGCTCCTTCTCAAAGTCAGGTTGATAGCCAGTTCCAGCAAGAGCAATATATGAGATTAATTTATCTAGAAAAACTAAGCATGTTTCTAGAGCAATAAAAATTACTCAGTGATGTGCTCCAAGTTTTAAGTGAACTAACAGGAGCAACACTGTGGTGTTGGCTGGAATATGTTGCCTACCACACAAGCTAGTTGATACAAGCTAGATAATAAATAGATAAGTAGCATTCTGTTTTGATACAGTGGCAAATTTGAGTTACTATAGACCAGGTTCCATACTATTTGAAGAAATATTTTCTATGCCTTGAGAAGTTCTGCTCAAGTCAATGAGATTCTCATCAGCATAACAATACAACACAGATAAGAATAGTGGTGTTTGGGTCTAGATAATGATCTTCACTGTGTTTCCTTTCCTCAAACATGCCTAGTGATTTAATAATCAATAGTCATGCAAAGTGCTACTGTAAAATCAACAGTATCACTTGAAAAGTGCTGCTCAGTTCTGGTACACTGTACCAAGGTCAGCTTGCTACCAAAGCCATGGACCACAGACAGCAGTTACAGAAGGTTGTAGCATGTTACGTGAAAGCCATAGAGAGGAATGAGCCTCTGGAACGTGTTGCTACACCATCAGTGCCACAGTTCCTCCTCAGGTTTAGCGTTGGGAAACTTTGGGTTTCCATCTCAGTCCTAATGTGATTTGCTGTTTTGTAGCCTAGCTTACATAAATACTAGTATTTAGTGGTCACAGGACGCCAGATGGTGTGTTGATTTGTAGCACGGACAAACGTAACTGGATGGAAGTCTCTGGTTTCATTTGCACTTCCCACTTAAGACAGTCAAATTGAATTTATAGCCCAAAGGATTTGCAGGCTATACTGCTTTTCACCTAAACATGTGAACTTTTCTCTGGTATTTAAGGTTTTTTAAAACATGCTTTGTTTGCTGTGATACAGCTTCTTTCATTGAAATAACTGTACTTGTCTTTTCAATCCTGTGAAATGATCATTTTTAGCACTCAATTGGTTTTGTAGGATTGTAAAAAATGTGTGATTGGATTAGGCAATTTTTTGTTTGTTTAAAGGATATATCAGTTTCCATGAGGATTTTTAAAAAGTTACTCAAGACTTTTAAGCATTTGTGGAAATTAAGGGTATGATACCTGCTTAGCTAGTAGAGGAGTAGTAATACCAAATGATAGAAAGCCTTTTTCTTCTGAAAGCTTTCATCAGAGCTTTCTTTGGAGATACAAGAGGAGGTTATACAGTCTTTCACATTTAATGGTACAGGATTGATCAATGGAGATTAAAAATGAGAAGGAAACTGCTGCTGTCCAATTTACTCGTCATGAATGTCTACAGAACAATGTCTGGAGTACTAAGATTGGTTGTCACAGATGAAAAGGAATTCAGGACAAGGATAAAAAAATCAAGGTTTGTATGTAAGTTTGCAAATAACTTTTGACTTCCTTCTGATGTATCTTTGCTGAGCCAGTGCTTGGAAAATCATACTCCACTGAACATTGAGAATTTGGGGAAGTTAAGCCTTACCTGAGCCCATGGCATGTAGGTTATAAAGTTGGGAGAATCTGGTTTCAATACAGACAGGGTTGAAGTGGTCAGTGAATGGCTGGTTTAGAAAGAATAGTGGTGATTGTTTTTAATCTGATGGAAATTAAATGCTTATGCTTATAGACCTTTATGCCTGATTCAGCAGTCAATGTAATTGCTTTTAGGTGGCTGCCCTCCATACATAATTGTGATAGTTCATTGGTTCATCTCACAAACTAATTTCAAACAGATCCATCCAGACAATCAGAGGTACCAAGCAGATTGAAAGAAGAATAGGTTACTGCTGGAGGAGGAAGAAAGGCTTTCAGAGATTTGTGGCCTTCCTCTGTCAACATCTCTCTTAAAGTGTTACTCCTGATCAGGGTAACTTTTGTGGGTAGTTAATTCATCGTTCCAGAGTATTATCTAATTTAAACAGGATGTTTGGTTTTAGCTGCTCATGTGTGTCACACACAAAGAAGCAGAGTTAGTGGATCTAGGTGTCATCAGTTGTCTTGGGAGCAGATCCTCAGTCATCAGGAGAGAAGTTCATGAAATAGTGGAACAGCTCCAAAATCATTGTATTTGTCTGTGTCTCTGCATGTTTTTCTGCAGAGTACCCTGTTGTTTCTTTTTCTAAGTGCAATCACACAGGTAGATATCTTGGTGGTTATCTGGCTTGTGTTTCTACATATTTTATCACACAACTTTCCAATAAAAAGCTCTTTCTGAAGATCCATTGAAATAAATGGTAGGACTTCTCTATACTTGAGTAAGGCAATGAATTCACCAAGAACATTTAATAAACTTCTCTTTAGGAGGAAAATCTCTTTTTATTTCAACAGTCTTCATGGTAATGGAAACTATTGGTTTCCTACATGGCAGCAGTCTCCAAGCCTATTTCTTACTCAGTTGACCCTTGTCAGCCCCATTTAGTGTAAACACAAGGTTACTCATTCAAATGAACCTTCCTTCCCTCTTTTTAAGAAGACAGAAAAGAGATTTTCTATAGCCACTTTTGTATTTTCCTATTCATGACAACTGACCAGATGTCAGGTAACTTGTGGAATGTGTGTGCAGCCTGTGGTTGTGGGAAAAGCATTCTGCTTTTTAGATAAATGATTTGTTTTCTGGGCTAAATTTGGTGGTTTAACATTTATTTTCTAAATATGTTTTTGCATTCCTTTATTGTTGTTATGAATTTTTGCTTTTTACCCTTTCTGGACTGAATAGATTTAAAAAAAAAAAAAGCCAAATCCACATAAACTAAAAAAAAAAAAAAGCTAAACCTTCATAACTAATCATGTCAGTCACAGAAACTTTTTGAGAAACACAGAATTTTCTTTCAATTGTTCTGCAAGAGGTACACAGCCTCAGTTTCTATCATTTTTACTTTTATCTTCCTTGAATGATGAGATGACATTTTGAAAGAGTGAGAAACATCTCTTCAGTTTTTCTATGAGTCATAATCACAAGGCAATGTTATTTATCATCTTATTAATTTAATTAAAAGCAATTTCAGAGCCTGACCACAGCAAGTTCAGAGTGCTTTTAACTCTAACTCATACCTCAAGGAAGGGAGAAATGGTGAGGGGGGAGCACACTTTGTGAAATACAGAATCTAAACTAAGTAGGTAAAACTAAGAAGTTTGTAAGAAGTAATTTTCAGTGAAGTATCAATATTGCATTACTAACCCTCTGATAAACATTACTGAGCAGTCTAGCAGCTGTTGTTTTACCTGTGTGGTCATCAGCATACTTACATCTTCCTGTGCTCCACACCAGACTTATTTTGACAGAATCATAGAATGGCAAGGGTTGGAAGGGACCTCGGGAGATCATCTAGTCCAACCCCCCTGCTAAAGCAGGTTCTCCTAGAGCATGTTACACAGGACTTCATCCAGGCGGGCTTTGAATATCTCCAGAGAAGGAGACTCCACAACCCCCCTGGGCAGCCTGTTCCAGTGCTCCATCACCTTCAGAATAAAGAAGATTTTCCTCATATTCAACTGAAACCTCTTATGTTTCAGTTTGTATCCATTGCCCCTTGTCCCGTCACTGGACACCACTGCAAAGAATGAATATGTATAATAAATGTCATATTTTGAAAGCTTTCTGTGGCTGATAGTTGTGTTTGTTGTGATTGCCACAGCCTTACAGAGTGGCAGTGTTGTGGTGCTGTTTCAGGCAAGGTGCCAGGGGGGTGCAGGGTCTGCACTCAAATCTGTCCTCTGGTTGGTTTTACTGTAAATACCAGCGCGGCACTCCAACTGGTTGTGTTAAGTGACTTTAGATGATCTCACAGACAAATAGCACTGAAAGAATAAACTTATGGTAATTTTGATTATGTTGAACAGTTCCGTTCTTCTGAGAGATGAAGGCTTGGGCCATTTTTTCAAGGTAAGTTGGTGTTTGTTTCTCCTTTTTCTTCTTAACCTTCTTCAAAAGATTCAGCAAATGGTCTTGTAAATTCATGCTCAGGCACACATTTCCTAACTCAGTTAAAACTACATTATTGTTATGTTATTATTATTATAGTGTAAATTATAGCTTGGTGATCACCACATACTGGTAAAACACAGCGAAGAAAATAATAAGTAAATTTTTCTTTTCTTTTTTTGTCAACAATATATTACAAAAATCTTAAACATTATAGATGTACTCCTCAAAACCTAAATCCCAGCCCCCCCATTGTATTCAACCCCTATGCTGTTCTGTTAAGAAAGTCATAATACAACAGTATAATAGCAGTAAAGGGAAATAGTTAATATTGCATAATGTTGTGTACCAAACTTGCACACTTTTAATCATATGAAAATTTTACACTAACCTTAGTCTTCCAGTATGAGAGAAAAAATCATTGTAATGCAACATTTTCACAGGTATAATCTTGGTTTCTCAGAAAGCAAATAGTTCAGTTCAGTACCAGTGTTAACACAGCGTAAGGATACTATTGTCCAAGTAGCAATCCTCTTTTTTTCAAATCAATGTGTTATACCACAGGTGTTTATTTGTATTATTTTACTGAATATTATACTTTTAAAAGTCTGTTTCATAAGGCATCCTATGTCACTTTTTGTTCATCATCCATAGATAACAAACTCCCCTTTTGCTTGCCTAAGATTAAGTTTTAATGAGTGAAATTAAAAACTAAATCTATCTTTTCTGTATAACACTTGGACATCCCAGTGTTTATCACAGTATGAGAAATATAAAATAATGGAAAAAAATGTAATGATAGCAATAAGAATTAATATGTAGCGTATGGAGAGTCTGTTTTCTGCCAAGTGTTCTGCATATATATGCTGGCATAAAATGCAACAGCATAAGTATCATGATTGTTACTAGCAAGTCAGTATTTTCTAGATTTACTTAGATTTTCTGACTTCACTTGCAATTCCTTATCTGGAACTGTGTTGTCTGTGTTTGATGCTGTAGCTTGTTGCCAGAAAGGTCACAAAAACATTGAATACATGTTTTTATCAGTTAGTGAGCCCACTGAAAATATTTTGACATGCAGAACAGGGCTTTTTGTCTCTCATCCAGATGTTAACAACTGCATTTAGTGTTATAAACCAGTTATGATTTGCCCAATGGCCTTTTGTGAAATGGTTTGTTTTTCCCCAATCATATCTTATGCATTGTATGCCTGACCTGTAAAATTAACATCACACCTAGTATCAGCTGGTACTTACACAGAACAGAAATGGTACTGTGCACTTGGGTGAGCTTATTTGTGCTGTGCATGTTGGGAAAAGGGCAGACAATAGGTACCATCTACGTTGTTGTAAGAACTAATATTTTTCAAAAATATTTCCACAGAATCAATAGATAGGGAACACAGCTAAGAACGCAGAACAATTTAAATTTCTAGTTGAACTTCAAAGTATGGTGTAGAAAAGCAGAAGTGAAACAGCTAGAACTATGTACTTCTTATTTTTTTAATATAATTCACTGTCTTCCATTTTATCTCTGTTGTGGTTTAACCTGGCAGGCAGCTAAAGACTACATAGCCATTTGCTCATCACCCCCTCCTTGGTCGGACTGGGGAGAGAATTGGAAAAAAAAGTAAAACCCATGGGTTGAGATGAAGACAGATTAATAAAACAGCAGAAAAAAAAATAATAATAACAACGACAATAAAAGAACATGCAAAATAAGTGATGCACAATGCAACGGCTCACCACTTGTTGACCAATGCCCAGCTAGGTCCTGAGCTGCGGTCAGCACCCCCCAGCCAACTTCCCCCAGTTTATATACTGAGCATGATGTCATATGGTATGGAATATCCATTTTGCCAGTTTGGGTCAGCTGTCCTGGCTGTGCCACTTCCCAGCTTCTCACTGGCAGGCCATGAGAAGCTGAAAAGTCCTTGACTTATGTCAGCAATACTTAGCAACAACTAATCAGTGTGTTACAAACATTATTCTCATTCTAAATCCAAAACAGTGCTATACGAGCTACTAGGAAGAAAATTAACTCTATCCCAGCCAAAACCAAGACGTCTCTTTGGACTACTTTCAAAGACAGAGAGCAACATACACCTTCTTAAGCTGCACCAGCTATATTTAAGGCAAAGTTTCATAAAACAGAAGATGTAAAATCACCCCGACTGCTTCTTATAATGTAACTATAGTCATCTCAGTAGTAATACACCTTGGCTGAGAGACTCCTCAAACTTTCTATGTAATACATTTTAAACATACATCTGTATGTTTTGTTTTTTATTCTTTCAATTTGTGTTCTTAAACCACACAACACTTTAGAGGGACTGAACCTGTGTGAACAATATCATTATAAATTTTTTCTGGTAATCATAGAATCACAGAATGGTTTGGGTTGGAAGGGACCTTAAAGATCATCCAGTTCCAACCCTCTTGCCATGGGCACAGACACCTTCCACTAGACTAGATTGCTCAGAGCCCCATCCAGCCTAGCCTTGAACACTCCCAGGGATGGGGCATCCACAATTTCTCTGGGCAACCTGTTACAGTGCCTCACAACCCTTATAATGGAGAATTTCTTCCTTGTATCTAATCTAAATCTGCCTTCTTTCAGTTTCAGTTTAAAGCCATTTCCCCTTGTCCTAGCACTACAATGGCCTTGTAAAAAGTCCCTCTCCAGCTTTCTTGTAGGCTCTCTTCAGGTACTGGAAGGCTGCTATAATGTTTCCCTGCAGCCTTCTCTTCTCCAGGGTGAACAACCCCTGCCTTCATAGGAGAGGTGTTCCACCCCTCTGATCGTCTTCATGGCCCTCCTCTGGACTCACTCGAACAGGTCCATGTCCTTCTTATGTTGAGGACTGCAGAGCTGAACACAGTGCTCCTGGTGGGGTCTCATGAGAGTGGACTAGAGGGGCAGAATCACCTCCCTTGACCTGCTGGTGATGGTTTTTTTGATGCAGCCCAGGATACAGTTGGCTTTCTGGGCTGCAAGTGCACATTGCCGGGTCACGTTGAGCTTCTCATCAACCAACACCCCCAGGTCCTTCTCCTCAGGGCTGCTCTCAATCCATTTTCCGCCCAGCCCGTGTTTGTGCTTGGGATTGCCCCAACCCAGGCACAGGACCTTGGTCTTGGTGTTGTTGAACTTCATGAAGTTTGCACAGGGCCACCTCCTAAGATAATCAATATCCTCCTGCCTTTACCTTCACTTTCCTTTATGCAACCAAAAGCAAGTGTCCATGCAGAGATTGCCACGTGCATATAGTTTTTAAGGACTAAAACCAGTCTGTCATTCTTCTGTGTTGCATTACACAAGGTTTCCCTTGCTTTTCTCATCTGTGGTACAAAGGACAGAATCACACCTTTTTGTATGAGGACACTAATACTTTATCAGACTCCAGAGTAAATTTGATTATCAAAAGAATTGCTAGCTCAAAGCCTAGTTTATTCATTTTCCAGAAAAACCTTCTCTGTATTACAACTAAAGAAACAAAATAGAAATAGATTTTTCAGTTGCCTTAGAACCATATTAGTTTAGTGTTAATGAATACTGATTTACTGTTATTTCACAATAATGTCCCTGATAATATTTCGCACTTATTCTAAGGTCAAGAGACTGTCCATGCTTTGTTTTTCACTGCTTACTCTAGGCTTCCTGGTTCTGATTTGAATCAGATTTGAAAGGAACTGTATCTACTGATCTGGTGTGTGGAAACATTAAAGACACTTCTGTTACACAGAGAAAGTTTTGGACTATTTTGTACAGCTTTCTTCCAGGTTTGGTGTGTTAGAGAATTTCTGAGCCTATGTGGGTCTGTAAAGGGGTGCAGCAGTAAACCTGAGGTTATCAATATCTTCCTGCCTTTATCTTCACCTTCCTTTGTGCAACCAGAAGCAAGTGTCCATGCAGAGACTGCCATGTGTGTATAATTTTTAAGGACTAAAACCAGTCTGCCATTCTTCTGTGTTGCATTATGCAATGTTTCCCTTGCTGTTCTAATGAAATATCTTTTTCCAGGTCCTTGCTATTCCTTTTCTAGGTAACTAATAGTATCAAATTCTTGACCAGGTCAATGAACCTGAACAGGCTTATCATGTTCACATCCTTGTTTCTTGACTCAATATATCAAACAGGGTTGCCAGAAGTGAATCTACTAATTCCATGTCTTCCAGCAAAACTTCAAATTGCACCTTTAGTTTGTAGCATGTCCCAAGTACTTTGCAATACAGCCTTATTGCAGGGGTTGTAAATAAAAGTCAACTGTTTTTGTATGCTGAGAAAGAGCTCTCTCTTACACACACACACTTAAATATCAGTTGTTTTTCTTGAGCAAGAGTATAAAAAAAAAGAGAAACAGAACAAGAATAACTTTTGGTTTTGTTTTTGTGTTTTTTTTTCCAAACTTTTGAGATCACTTTGACTTTTCCATCTGATTCTGAAAGAGTATTGAAGTTTAGATACTCCATGGCCTCCCATGCTACAAATGCTCTTAATTTTTTAATAATTTTTCACAGCATATATTTTTTCATGTTTATATTATTGTAACAAAAAAAAAGGGCAGGTTGCAGAAATAAATGTTTAAAAATGAGAAAATTCCCAATTTAAGATTGATTGTGCCAAGTGAACCATTTTTTTGCATTGTGATGCATTATTAATTTCAAAACTTCTTAAATATTTTTTTCTCTGATAAGACCTTTTCCTAAAACTTATCACTCATCAGAATAAATCAAAGTTTTGTCATGAAGAATGTGTATAATATGTGAACCTTACTTGCTGTAAAATTTGGAAAATGTTTTGTGCAAGGGGCAAAGAACTACGAGAAGAAGATTATGGTGAAGGATAGAACTTTACTGCTTTATACATTGCATTATATATCTGCCTTTGAGAGCACCTGTGTAGTGGTTTGCAAGCTCTGAATTTCATGGGTGATGACTACTTGCTATTAAGTATGTAATATAATGATAATCTATCATATAACTAAAACCATTCAGAGTCTACTTGCAGGATGCTAAATTAAAGCAGCATGTGCAACATTGTCTGGCATTCCTAAATTTTTTTAATGAATAGACATTTATTTGGATAAGTTCCATGGTATAGTTAGAGCTGCTTAGACAGAAAAACTGAAGCAAGGCAAGAAAACAGAGGGGTAGGTGACCTTCTGTGGAATTTATCCTGGTTGGAAGAGAGGAGAGCTGTTGATAGCTGCTGAACACAAAGGCTGGATGTGGCTGGAGGAGGTGCTAGAGGACAAGCAGGCAGGCAACAGGCCAGAAATGCTGGTTGCTCATAGCTGCCAGCAGCTTTGCTGTCATGTCTGAGGGACAGCCCAGGAGAAGAAAACACATTGATAAATAGTTGTTGGGCAGTCGTGTGATTCTCAGCAGTCATGAACACCTAACAACTTGCTTCCCAAGCAGAGCTTTTAAATTATACCCTTCAGTTGCCCTCGTTAAATTCTTTCTTGCTGCATGTCTCCTGCACTCACAGTGACGCCCCAAATAAATGTTCCACTAGCTAAATTTTTAGCCCATGAGAAGTCTTATCAGTTGTTTCCAAAAAACCCTATTTGAATCTAACTAGTAACTTAAGAATACGATAGGCTTATACCATAGGTAATACGGTTGGAAGTCGTGAGTGTCCACAGAGTGAATTAAATTAAGCATGTTAGTCACACCTTCTTCTGAATTTTACCTGTTATCAATTTCAATTGCCAGGAAGAATTGGAAAAAATGTGAGAGGTTCTCTTGTATCCACAATAACAGATTTCAAATTAATGTTTGCAAATTATAATAATTAGTAAATATCTAAAAGGGTTTAAAAATCGCTATGACTTCCTTCATCAAGATTATCAAAATGTCATTTAATATAACCAAAGAGAAGAATTGTGGCATAAGTTTTTATACACCATAAATAATGTGTGAGAATGAGAAAATAGTAAAAATGTATGGTGGAAGTTAATAGCTGGCAAACAATAGACTCTGAAAGTTGTTTCTATATAATATTAAACAATTCTTGATAATGGACAAATTTTACTTACCAAAATCTAAGTCTCTTTTCAGAAAAAATGCTAAACAAAGCCATACCCCCTAGATTTATCAAATACATGATATGCTGTGAATATCTCATCCAGCTGCATTCAAATTTAAAAAAGAAAGCTTGCCATTCTTGCATGGATGAAGTGAGACCTTAATGAATAGTAATGGGTATATTCCTATCCTGCTGCAGAATTGATCTGAAAAATGTGTGTGTCCAACAATAAGTTAAGTTAATTTGATTTATAAGACTAAGTACCCAAGCGACCAGATAAGACTATATATTCATATATATACACTCCCTTAATTACAGACTTCATGTTGTCTTGACATGTTCTGTTTTTTTGGTTGTGGATCTTTTTTTCTTTCATGTAAGAAACTGTGGTAAATGAAATTTATTTCTTCTTTTAGCCCAAAGAATGGTTTATATGTTAAATCCACTAATAAACAGCACTGGTTAAGCATTTTTTTTTCCTTTTCTCTTGAATGCATTTCATTTCATCCTTCTCTTTTGCTTAATAGTTAGTTTCCATGTTTTGCAAATGAGACAACTCAAATAATAGCCTGAACACAAAAGGTGTAATAATTAATTACAGCATGAATCACCAGTAAATTCTACTTTAATACCCTCTGTATGTACGATAAAGGGGAATCGAAATTTTTTTTCTGTGTGTCAACATTCTCTCTCCTTTTACTTCATTAAATCAAGATGATGTAAGTCCCAGGAGACAGGAGTGCAAATTTTAAAGCTGTATTGATTTAACTTTCCCTTTGTAAATATTTCATAGTTCTATAATGTGCAAATGCAGTCATGCACAGAACAAAGGATTGTACTTTTCTGTTAGTACACAGAAGGGCCATATGATAATATTTATTACACTGTTTAAACAATATTACATAGGAAAACACATGAGGATGTGTTGTCATTGTTATAAATGACAGGGAGGATTGATACAACACTATTTTTCAAGTGGAAGTTTCATTAAGAAAAGCTATTTCAAACAGCTTCTTTCTTGAAGGAATATAAAGCCATTTGTTAATTACAGTTTCAATACCCTTTTCTCGCTTCCCCCTCCTGCTATTGTTTGATGTAGATTTGTTTGATGAAAGGGTACTTCTCTCAGTGCTTCCAGTTTGTTTGTTTGTTCCAGACAACTTTCAGTTCTGAAATTCAATGTCCCAATAATTTTCATGGGGGAAGCTTTTTGGGTGGATTATCTGGTCAATAATGGCTGCTATATATTACTTCGGCAATAAAAAAATCCTGGAAATTACATCTACTGAAGCCCTGAAGAACCCCATAGTGGTTTCTATGACTCTTCTCAAAGCCTCTTCTTAAAAGCATCATCCAAAAGTAAAATAATGATCTGAGAAGTTCATTCTAATATGAACTTTTTGTTGATTAGTACATTATATTTTCAAACGTTGATATCTAAATTGATCTTATAATTAAAGACTGTTTTTCTGAACCAGAAATGCTACTGCTTTTTGCAATAGGAATCTGATGTTGAGAATTTCAAAGCCAGTAGTGGTGGAGTTTAAATCAAAAAGGAGAGCTATTACTAACATGCAAAATCTTCTAGCGGAAAATTTATATTTTACAGTCTCTTTCTGGGCTGATTAAAAGTGTAAATTTTATGTAGGAATTTACAATATCATTCATGTTTTGAGTTCTGCACTTTTCAAAATATCATCTATAAAATCAAGATAATCCACACCTAACCATATCCGTACTGACATTAAAATGTCACACCCTTTTTCTTGTCAAAGTGTTTTTCTGAAAAATACTTTTATTGGAGTGATACCATTTGATGTGAACTGAACCTTAGTCTTTTTTCTCTTTATTAATAGTTTATCACTTCTGATGTTTTGGAAGAATCAGTGCAGTATTTATCTCCATGAAGGTTCATTATAACACAGTAGCATTAACATTACCAAGGATATTAATTTTAGGAACGTTATGTTACTTAGTCTGCTCCACTACCATCTGTAAGATGTCACCCAGTCTTAATAAGCATACTATTCACTTTAATGACAGATGAAGTCTTTTACTGTATCAAGACAACTTTTCTTTTTTTAATATAATTCATTTATAACCTCAAGCTTGACTCAGGTTTTCCTAGAAGTCAAGTTTCCAGGAAAATGAGAGAAAAACATTCTGTCATTTATTTAAAAATGTGTATTTTTTTTTTTGCTTCCCCTTGTCTCTGTATTACCACAAGCTGTCAGTCTACATGAAACGCAAGGAATTTATGCTCTGAATAGGACCTTACAGCTATGCTTTTAAGTTACCTTCGGTTTTACATATACATATGTATATACGTAAGTAAAGCTCTACTGGAAGTGTGATAAATGCTCATCACCTTCACCATCTCCCCAAAAATACCCTTATAATACTACAATAAAATGGAGTCAGGGAAATTAGAAGTAAAAAAGAGCCAATCTGCTACCATATGAGTCCACATGGGCCTTATTATTGGATTCAATTAGTGTAATTTTTGATATAATATGTAAAAGTCTAAAAGTTGGCAAGGTTTATTTCTTAAATATTCATGTTTGTGTGGACAGTTTTAAAGAAACTGAAGTAAAGATTGGGAAGGCCTTAAGTAATAATTCTGGTATTTCATGTATATTAGGACTCCACACTCTGAATTTTATCATGTTTCATAAATTTGTCCTGGGTCTCCCCAGTGATCTCTTGTCCTCTTTTCATATCAAGAATAGAAGAAAGCCTAGAGAGACTCATTATTTTTTTCTCTAGACCTTAATCTCCCAGCACGGAAGCTAGGTGAGGTACAGCAAAAAGTGATCATCAGCCCAGTCAGATATCAAACAATTCAAGTATCTTACCACCATTAAAAGTTAATAAAATCCTGGATGGCCATTGCTTAGTTAAGAAAACGCAGCAAACTATAATATTCATGTTTTCCTTATTTTTTTGAAGGCTTTTGGAAATAAAAGTTTCAATGTAACTTTCCTCTGCAATCTCAGTCCTTGGACCCAATTCTCTGCTGTAGAAACAAATCCTGAACCTAAAGAAGTGTTCATCTCTCAGTTCACAGGGCAAATAGTTGTACATATTATCAGACAGTTGTGTGTGCAGATACTAATTTTGCTGAGCTAAAACCTTTTTGGTAAAGACTTTTTTTTAACCAAAACCCCCATATATTTTGAAGACAATAGGTTTGAGCTTTGAAAGCTAGGTAGCTACTCCTTGCTCTAAAGTCTCTCCTAATGCCATATCCTCTCTCTCCTCTTTGCTATGGTTTTATGGCTCCTTTCAAAAGCTATGGCTGTGCTCACCCTATTCCTCATGATATTTTTTCATCTTCCCTCTTACACTTCATTACAGAAACCCTGTTTTTTCTTTTCATTATAAAGTATTTCCTCAGCAAATCTCAACCCTTCAGTTTTGAATAATTTCCTGTATGCTAAACTTGTTTTTTGAAAAGTTACCTTTTAAGTTAATTTTTACTCAAAACATTTTCTGTTTTCTCATTGGAACTGTGAAAGACTGAGTTCTGTGAAAGATCATCCTTTCCAGCTCCTGACTGGAATTAAGGGAGCCCTGGAGACTGGCTGCAGCTAGATCCAGAAGTCCTGGTTTTAAATTTACAATGCAAATGTGCCCCTTTGAATGGGCAACATACTGCACATGTGTCAGCAATGTGCATCCAGCAACCAGGCTACACAGGGATACTCAACATTATCGATCTCCTGCCACATCAGATATTTCTTACCTTAATTCTCACTTGCAACACCCTACCAGTAAGCCTCAGGGAAAAGTGGAAATGTAAACCTTGACTGTTTTCCCCAAGGTCATCCTGAATAAAGGTAGCTCACCAGAGATCAAATCTATTGTTTATAATAAAACTAGGTAAATAAAGCTGCAGAGACTTTTTTTTCCCACTAAGGGAAAGCTAAGACTAAGCTAACTAACTTGCATTTGCAAGCTTTTAATAAAGAAGTCAAAGATTTCTTTTGTTGTATTACTTTGGCATGCAATTAAAATGCAACATTTGAAATGGGAAAACATTTTAAATGATAATTGAAAGCAAAGCATCTTGTTGAAAAGGAAAAGTTCAGGAATTTTTTTTAACAGTAAACATTGTGAATGTAGCTATTGGTAGAATATAGGTATGAAAATAAGCAAATGAAACTACCACATGTATTGCTGCATTTCAGTGCCATAGATTATTGGGTTTTGGGGAACTAAGCAAGTTGAAGAGCTTTTTTTTTTTAACATTGATCATTTATTTATTTAAAGAATAGAAGTATCAAAGGACTGAAACAAAGAAGTGTAAAGATGTAGGAATTAGGAGTGATCTTAATAAGTACCCTAAAAATTTTAAATCCTATAAAAATTATGAAAGAAAGGACTAAGAGGAAAAATAAACATAAGTCATTAGCACAAACTGAGTACTGGGTTCCTTGTCTGTAGTAAAGGGTACAGTTTAAAAAAAAATTAGTACCTTTTAATCTGTAAATCATAGAATTAAAATGCCATAGTTAAGTAGAAGTATAGAAAGTCACGCACCCATATTTAGCCTTTACATAATGGAGTAGTAGTCGCTTAGTGTTTGATAGGAATCAAACCTAAGCTTTACTAATCATACTTTTTCACTATAATTAGGTTAAAAATTTGGTTCATGGATATTAAGCCTGCAGTGGAATTTTCCTGAAGCACATTTCCATTTGCTTTGGCTTGAGTTTCAACATTTATAATGAAAACAAACAACAAATACCAGCATATTATTTATTAGTGGGGGACACAACAAAATCAGGCTTCTAATCACCCAGCAATATGCACAACACTCTGATTTTAATAGTAGAGAGGAGTAAACAAGCTATTAGTGACATCTGTATGTAACTTCAGCTGGACTGGGAATCGTTGTGAACCAACATTTTGTGAACATGCTGTGAATTCAGAGATGAAATAAACTGAAAAAAATAGTCTCTACACAATATTGCTTATTGAGTTAATGGGGTTTATTTTGGGAACAGGAAACTGTCTGTGTGGGGAATAATGAAAGATCAGAAATTCTGGCTGAGAAAAAAGGACAGGAAGACAAAGTTTTAAATTGAAAGAAAAAGAAATATTTGAGGAAAATCATCTCCACAACATGGTAAAGCTTAGTGGGACAGTGCGATCATATACAGTCTTTTTCCAGGGCTTGACTTTCCACTCCAACATCCTCTCTGTGATCATGCCTCCTTGGATTTTCAGGCATTTCTTCTCTTTCGTAAAAGTTTTATGAAAATGAGGAGGCAGGCCACCCCCAAGAACTGTTTGCCTCTTAGCTATATATTGTAAGAGGAGAAAAAAAATCCTGGAGAATGTAAACAAAGTCCCAAAGGACTCACAGAGTAAAGATTCTATGTAATAAACTGGTTTATAAGCCATTTCTGGAGAAGCTGAAGGAAACTGAAGAAAAGCTAGCTAAGTTGGACAGGCATGAGATATTTCTATGTTTAGGTTAAATTACCTTGGAGTTAATGTTCTTCAAAATTTACAGAAATGCTCTTTAAATTTATAGAGCTCTTTTAACATGACATATGTGCAGTTCACATAGCAATTTAAAATAAAATCCTGCACTTTTTTAATAGGAAGACTCCCAACAGTGGTTACCTTAAAAAACAAAAAGAATGATTGCAAAGCATCACCCATATAACTTCAGGCAGAGGAGTGAAAACCATTGTCTTCTCATACTTTGTAACCTTTCAAAGGGACTCTGAAGTTTTGAGTAACCCTTTGAAATGACCAATAGGTCAAAACAAACAAAACCAGTGAATTGTTTATTGCATAAAATGTAGCATCGATAGAGATGAAGAACACATTAAATGTAGGCAATGGAGGTTTGGATAGTGACTATAAAAATAAAGAGTATTTTGGGTTCAGCTTTTTTCCTGCTACTTGTCCTGGTTTCCGCTGGGATAGAGTTAATTTTCTCCATAGTAGCTAGCATAGTGCTGTGTTTTGGATTTAGTACTACAAGAATGTTGATAACACACTGATGTTTTTAGTTGTTGGCAAGTAGTGCTCAGACTACTCAAGGACTTTGAGCTTCTCCTGCTTGGCCAGGTGCATAACAAGCTGGGAGGGAACACAGCTAGGACAGCTAACCCAAACTGACCAAAGAGCTATTCCATACCATATCACATCATGCTTGGGAGGAGTTAGTCAGTCGGTCATTGGCAGAGTGATTGCAGCTCGGGTAGAGTGATTGCGGCACGGGGAGTGATCGCTGCTTGGGATGGGCTGGGCATCGGTCGGCGGGTGGTGAGCAATTGCATTGTGCATCAATAGTTTTATATATTCTGTATATTCTCTTACCATTATTATTATTACTATTGCTATTCTTCTCTCTTATTAAACTGTCTCTATCTCAACCCACGGGTCTTATTTTTTTTTTTTTTTCTCCGATTCTCTCCCCCATACCACTGAGGGGGGGGGAAGTGAGTGAGTGGCTGTGTGGTGCTTAGTTGCCAGCCGGGTTAAACCACGACACTACTGAAATCCTCTGCTACCCTAACAAGTCACTTGATGTCTCTGAGTTTCCTAGAACTTTAGGAAAAAGAATACATTCTTATAGAGAGATAATTTTGATGATGTGACAGCATCACTGGAAATAATTACATAAGTTTGTATTAGAATCTACTTTTAGAAGGTGTTCACTTCTGAGTCAACAGTAGACTAAATAGTAGAAACAGCAGTTTAGCACGAGACCTACAGCAAAACTGAAGCCAGAGTTTTACCCCATTCCTGACAATGAGGGAGGTACTAAAGTAAAGAGTGTGCTGCTTTTCCCCATGATTCCACTCAGTAATTTGTTTCAAATTAATGCTGAAAATCCATGTACTGATCAGTTCCAGTGAGGAAGTGTTGACTTGTGACAGATATGATGCCTGTATTATTTGTATTGTGACCAAGATCTGTCATAAGAATTGTTTTCAAACTATATTTTTTTTCCAGATATAACATGTCTTTATAGTAATTTTGTAGATAAGCACAGTTAAATGTGCAAAGAAGAGAAAGATTTTTTCTCATTTCCACGATTACAGTATTTGGTTTTAATAAGAACTTCAGAGTTAATCTTTGTGTACCTTCTTATCTGATTTTGCTCTGCTGAGCTTTTTAAACATAAATGTCCTGAAGCAAAATACTGGTAAGCTTAAAAAATGGGAGACAGATAACATGCCAGTTACACTGTTCTCTTTGATGCCCCCTACTAGAGACAAAGAAAAATGCCTGGTTTTCATCATGAAACTGACCCCTTCACCCAAATGCAATCACTATAAAAAAACTCCAAAGAGGGATGGTGAACGTTTTCTTTGTATCTACATCTATTAGTAAAACAAAGAAAAGGCAAACTGGTGGGGGGTTTTGTATGGAGATGTTGTTGTAACTAAACCATCAGGACAGGCAGGTATTACCACTCATGTAAAATAAAATTCAAATTTTTCTTCAAGAACTTGGAGCTGGATTATTCAGGATCCTGTCAATGTATTTGATGCAGTTGATTGCCTCATGAGGGACTGTGGTTACAGGAGAAAGTCTCAAAACCCGTTCCAGTCAAAGTTTCTAAATCAAGACAGTAGCTTTGTGGCAGTCTTTGTTTTAAATGAGGAACTGATACAAGAGTAGTGCATCAGGGTAATGTGACTGAGTTGCTGAATGAGCAGACTGAACTAGCTGGAGTTAGATAATTTGGTTCGTTGTTTTTCAATCTAGCTAGTCTTTTTCTTTCTTGTACATTTGATGTTCATATTTTTGAACAGTGGGAAAAAATGTTTTGTGTTTCAATACTTTATTAGAAGTTCAGAAGTTAAAAAATATAGAACCCTTAAGAGAAGACTACAGCATGAATTAGACTTTGACCCCTTATTCATCTCTATGCAAAAGCTCAGCTAGTCTTAACCAATAAATGTGGTTACCATCTTACCAATTATTTTTAGGTTAACCATACGGTGTTAATGCACATGCTATTCTTCCTGGATGTCTGCTGAGCGTTCAATAGCTTGGTCTCAGCTGACTTGGTGAAATAAGTTAACATGAACAGTGGAATAAGTTAACACAAACAGCCAAATCAAATTTAAGACAGAGAATTGTTACTAAATTTGCAAAGTATGTAAAATACTTAAAATAAATATTTACCTTGGAATTCTAGCCATCTGATTTACCAATAAACATCTGATAGCAATCTTCTTTTTCAACTGATGCTTAATGTTATCAAAAGAAAAGACAAACAGTTGCATTTCCAAACAAGCCTTATTTTGAGAAATCTGTCAATTTACATTCTAACTTAAGGTCAGGATTAGTAGTGCACAAAATCAAAAGTGCATCTGCAAAAAAAAAAAAATCATACTGTAATAAATGTCTCTTATTTTTAAGCAACACAGTACAGAAGTAGCCTAAACACTTCACAACAAAAACCTATAAATTGAACTCTGAAATATTTCTGAAAAGGAATCAAAGATGATTTGCCAGGTCAGACTTAAAACTGTTGTGCCTTAGGATGGGAGAGGCTTTTAGACCACAGCTGGTGAGCAAATCTGGCAGCATCCAAGGGCTACCTTCTTATTTCAGAGAAGCAGTAATATTACCCATTTCTACCTGCTACTTACAGAGCTGGATTGGTGAAGTTGCCTTTGACATTTTGCAAGAGTAAGCAGCATAACAAGCAAACAAAAATAGGGAACATCCTTACATCATTTGGAGAGACCACTCAAGAGTAACTAATCATTTAATGTGGAGTCAACTGGCAGAGAATCTATTGTTTGCCTGGTAACAACAAAACAGTTGCTCTGTGGATCAGACGCTCAGTTCCTGTCATTTAGCATAGACTCATTGTCTAAAATATTTAGCAAAGATTTTAACTCCTAATACATATTTTTCAGAGCAAATATTGAAATTAGTTGATTTAGAGTCCTGATCCACATTAATTTCCATTGATGATAAGGCTAGTTAAAGAGATTCCTATACTCCCTTCACTGTTTTTCTCTACCAGTTGTGCCTGTGGATGAATTGGTGAGATCATGCTTTACATTGTGTTGATGAAATGATTTGAGTTACAAGAAAAACAAGAGACAAGAGGAGAGAAAAAAGAGAAAAGAGAAAAGCAAAAAGAGAAAAGAAAGAAATTATTTAGAATGAAAGTGATTTAAAGATGTGTGAGATCTTGGGACTGCGATTTCATGATTGTGAGAAAAAGAACTGCCAGTAAAAAGATTGTGTCATTTCATCTCTATGTGTATGTTTCTGCATCTTTCCTTGCTCATTCATAGGACTCTAACTGAAGACTAACCTGCACACACACACACACGTGCACCTAAAGCACAGCAGATCCTTGATCTACTTATACAGTTTTGAATGTACAGTTCATGTATTAGGCAGTTCATGAGTGTGAATCCCAGTGTATGGAAATGTGAGAAAGTCAATCTGAGGGAATAGAGGATACAAGGCCAGCTCCTTTCAGAAGTGCTCTTGCTTATGATAGCCTATGGCAACTATGAAGCTGCAACTGAGGTAGACATTCTGGCCAAATGACCTCTTGACCAGAATATAAACTTAGCTCAACAGGAGTAAATATGATTGTATTTTTTACATTACCTGTTTTGTGTGCTAATGAGAGACTCTTGCTCTACAGTTGCACTTTCTCCATGCTACCAGGCTATTGTACTATCAAGCTGATGAATCCCACACCATTCGGCCTCACGTAAGTCACAGCAGTTTGGAGTTTGGAGTGTCTTGGTTGGTAGCAGTTGGGAAGTGTTATTTGTGTCTGTAATCTAGGCTTGCTGGATAATTCATATACAGGAATTAGACTGCAAACTGTTTATTTTCATTCTTGGTGCACAAGAAAGTGTGGATTTGTGTATGTAAGTTAATAGATATAGAAGAAATAAAATTTGTTTCCTCAATAACAAAAAGTGTAGAATGTGGAGCAAAAGTAAAGGAAAAGCAGAAATCATTCCAGAAAAATGGTGGGCAATATATATTGAAACAGATAAGCTATACATTTGTATAAATTTATAAACTCACAATGACATAAACCTTTATTTGTTTTGTATTACTGAATCATTTTTAATCAATAAAAGGTGGACTGTTTTTTTCTTACAACATACACAAGAAGGCAATATAACAACAAGTTATATCAGTAATTTGTTGTAATATAATACCAAGATATATTAATAAGCTGTTATCCCAAAGTTTGCATCAAAGCATATGTGCTACAGATACACAAGAACAGAGGAAGAAAGAGGGCTAGCCACTTAGCAAGTTTTTATAAATGAGCACCTGGATTTTTCTGTTTAGCTGATGAATTATCAAAAAAATTTAGCACAAAATTGAGAGTGCAGACTTGGTCCAAACTAGCACTTTGTTCTTCAGATAGTACAAATTCTGAATGATGATTTTATCTGTCTATTGAATCTGAACCATAGCTGAACTGGGAAGTGAGAAGAGCAGGATGAGTTAAAATAATGGTTCAGCATTTTGAAAACTATTAAGATATTAGTTTTTTTATAAAACAAGTATGTAATAAGTTGTAGTTGCAACTGGAAGGAATTGATAAGAAAATGTAATGTAGACGCAGGACAGAAATTAAAGCAATAATAATCTGCCTAAGTGCCCAGGGAAGAAAGCCTTGGGGCAGCACAGCATATGTAGAACCATAGAATCTTAGAATATCTCAAGCTGGAAGGGACCCATAAGGATCATCGAGTCCAACTCCCTGCCCCTCCCAGGACTACTTAACACTAAAACCACATGACTAAGAGCATCATCCAGATGCTCCTTGAACTCTGACAGGTTTGGTGCCATGATCACTTCCCTGGGGAGCCTGTTCCAGTAATTGCCCAACCTCTTCAGCGAAGAAACTTTTCCTAATGTCCGGTCTGGACCTCCCCTGACACAGCTTCATTCCATACCCTCATGTCCTTTTCCTGGTCACCAGAGAGAGGAGATCAGCACCTCCCTTTCTACCACCCCCTGGAGGAAGTTGTAGACTGTGATGAGGTCAACCCTCAGTCTTCTCTTGTCCAAGCTGAACCTCAGCCACTCCTCGTAAGTCTTGCCCTTGAGGCCTTTCACCATCTTAGTCACCCTCCCCTAGACATACTCTAATAGTTTGATGTCCTTCTTCTGTTGAGGCACCCAAAACTACACATGGTACTCTAGGTGGGGCTGCACCAACGCAGTGTAGCGTGGGACAATCACCTCCCTTGATGGGCTGGCTATGCTGTGCTTGGTGCACACCAGGACGTGGTTGGCCCTTTTGCCTGCCAGGGCACACTGTTGACTCATACTCAACTTGCCATCAACCCAAACCCCTAGATCTCTTTCTGCAGTGCTTCTCTGAAGCCTTCTGTGCCCCAGTCTGTATGTATAACCAGGATTTCCCCACCCCAGGTGGAGAATCCTGCAGTTGCTCTTGTTAAATTTCATATGGTTGGTGATTGCCCAGCTGTCTAGTCTATCCAGATCTCTCAGTAAGGCCAGAAGCTATGAAGATAAAGAAAATGTGATGTATCTATTAGAAATTATTAAATTATTTAATGGAATTAGTGATTGCAAATCAGGAAACAGGAAAAAAAAAAAGGAAAAGCTAATGGAGAATTTAGTGACATTATATAATTTACACTTTGTGGGAAAAAAATGGTATAGGATTGCCAGGCTTCAATATTAGGGTTATGTGATTCAGTGTTTATAAGCAGCAGCAGCTAACAGATAAACACATTGACTGAACTTTGATGTAAGTATAAACTCTTTGAACCCTGTAAAATAATAATTAGAAAGGTAAAAAAAAATCAAGACATACTTAAGCAATTCTCAAAGAATGATATTTTAAACCTTGAACTACTTCTGACAGAATCCAGTGCCACTAAATACATTAGATCTGAATTAAAGCCCAGTGACAACACAGGTCATTACCACAACTGACTGAGTGACTTTTATGGTGCTTGATTAAAATGACAATGGCATTTTAAAAGATAAAATTTTTCTTCTTTTGCTGAATACTCCCACAAGGAAAAAAAGAAAAAAAATGAGAGGGGGAAAAAAAAAGGGGACAAAGGGAGCATCCCTTCCCCCCTCCCCCCCCCCAAGTGACCTGCATGAGCCATATCAGCTGAAAAACTTGTATGGATAGTTCTGTTAATATAAATTAATTTGGAAGAACATTTTTAAGTTTTGATTTTAGTCCTTTACTGCAGTGATATAAATTAGGGAACTATTAAGAGGTAGTTTCAAACAGATCATTCATTACCAAAAAAACCCACTCAAAAAGACTGTATCAGTTTGCAAGCAGAAAAAACACTCTCTTACAAAGAAAGGCTGAGTTGGGGTTGTTTATTTTCATATAAATCTTTTGTCATACCACCACATCTCTAAGCTAAAAGCTGCTCTAGAAGAACATGAGGCTTGAGCTAATAAACTGAGGTAATAAATGTGAACAGACTTAGTAGCTGGATTATGCTGTCCTGGTTAGATTCTGGTATAAAAGCACTAAAGCATGACAAAGTATGAGCACAGGTAGAACAAAGTGGTGTCTTTCTGCCATCCCTCAGTTACACACAGGTACATCTTGTGCCTTGCAAAGGGACAGTTACCTCACTGAGGGTTTTTAAGCCCTCCAGGCAGCAAAAAAATCTACCTGTGTGCTTTAATTAATAATGTAGTAGTAGTAGTAGTAGTAGTAAAAGTAATTAAATAATAATTATCATCATTGCAGTTTCTTGGTCCTCAAGAGTTCATTGGAAAAGTGGCTGCCACTTTGGTTATCTCCTCTTTTTTTGAGAGAACCAGATTCTTTGGTTGTCCACATGGCATTCTGTTACATCCAGATGTTCTGGTCCTTCTTGTACCCACACATGAGCAGGAGAGGTTGAGCCAGGGCCCACTTTTCATAGCATGAAGATGATTGGAAGGTGCTAGATTTTGAATAGTATTTTATTTAGTATACATGTCCAGATTTTGTGCATGGCGGGGGGGGGGGGCGCTTCAAGGGCAGCCACCCATGGGAAAAGACCAGGAGATGCCTTGTGCTGGACATGGCTGGCTTCACAATGGACTCACTGCAGGACACAGCTGAGCCCATCACTGAAGCTGAGACACCTCAGTGGAAACATATTTTTAAAAAGGCAAAAGATACCAGACAGATAGAGAAGTAGGAAGTCAGAGGAGTGCGAAAGAGCAGAGGGAACACTTAGGTCAGAGGGAGAAGAGAAGATGCTATGACAGAGAAAAAAACCCCTGCAGCCTATTGAGGAGCCATGCTGGAGCAGAGGAAAGGTGTGAAGAAGAAGAAGCAGCAGAGAGAAACTGCTGTGTACTGACCATGACAGCCCCCTGCTCCTGCTACTTGCTGCCTTGCTGAAAGAACTGAGTAGAGCAAGGAGCATTGGGGAAGTGGAGAGGCATCTGGAGTGAAGTTGAACCTGGTGAAATGGGGAGGAACCTTTCCCAAGGTTTTTAAATCTTTACTTCTTTGTTTTTTTTTTCACAATACCCAACAATCAGTTATTAAATATATATATGTATTTATTGGCAATAAATTAACTTCCCCAAGCCAAGCTTGTTTTGCCTGAGGTTGTAATTGGTAAGCCATTTACCTATATTTACCTGGATCCATGAGCTTTCTCACTCCTATTATTCCTAGGCTCCTTGCTGGCCCTCTGAGGTCAAAGTGTGAGCAAGCTGGGTAGGGGTTTGCATCCTACCAGGGCCAACCTACTACAGGTATGAATGGAAGTCTGTCCATCTCTAGGACAGGTGAAAGAAATACATACTGAAGAGCAGGTGTGAATAAACCCTCAGGACCAGTGTCATAGCATGGGTATTCAAGAGAGTGAATACAAGTTAAGTGCTTTATATAAGTCAGGATAGTCAACAAGAGATTAATTGTATTGAAAAGAGCAGGTGTCACCTCATAGAAGTGCCAAATTCAAGAGGAAGGGTCGCTTTAGTATGTGATATCCAGTATACACTTGTGTGACCAAGTCCTGCAGAGGTTAAACAGAGTCCCTGGGATCTGTTGGTGAATCTGAAGAAACCAGAATTGGGGGGGGGGGGGGGGCACACGATGACCACCGCCTTTCCTATTAGCAGTTCCCACTATTTAACAGAGTTGCTATTTCATGTTGGTGATAAAACTAGGTTTTTACTGTGCTCCGAGCCTTTTTCTTTTCTTTACATAACATTGATTTTTCACAAGTAGATATAGGAGTGTCCTATGACCTTATTTGCAGATTCTGTTCTTAGTTACATGAAAGACACTGGGTTTTCACCACATGATGGACAAATTAGTTTATCAGCATTTCCATTTCTCTTGAACATTGCAACACTTAGATATTTTTAAAAGCACATTGGATTTCCTTTTTTTCTGGCAATGATGGTTTCTTTAGTGATTGATTTTCCCTAAACTTCATTCATTTCTAGTGGTCCCAGGTCATTTATATCTTTCCCCTGGCTAGCTCACACTGGATTGCATTGACCGTGCTGCCACATTGCAGAGTGTGACGTGATGGATCAGGTGCAGCTTCTCCCAATATGACAGTTTGGGGCTGGGGAAAGTAGGTGAAAGTCTGTGTGTTTTTTCCTCTCTAACCCTTCTAAATAGAAAGGAATGAGATGGATACAATACACTTCTGTTTATGACAGCGGTAACTTTTGCTCAGCCTGAACACGTTTGCAATAATAATAAATGGCTCTGTTGCTCTGACAAAGCCCCTTGTGGCATTTTTCTGGCTCACAGGAACAGTTCCAAGTTTCATGGATTTGGATGAGTCTCATCATTATTGTTTAGATCTTAATGAACACTGATAAAATATTCATTCGCTTTTGAAATTTGATTTTATTTTTTTAAGGTTTTTGAAATGATGCTCCTGTGTGGGTAACTAAAGGTATCCTGTAATAAAAGTCCATAAAAATGGGTCAACAGAATGAAAGCATTAATAAAATTTTCTTTATAGTTACTTCCAGAGCACATTTTCTGCTGACCTGGCCTTTATTTCTTCTTTAAATATTAATTGTTGATTTACTAGTTTGAAAACACATCCTGGAGTTCCCCTAGACACATGGCTACACATTTTTTTATTTCTGCTTTTCCTAATCCCTCCTCTCCATCTCCTCCTTCCCTTCCACTTTTTTTGTCTTGAGTTTTCCCCACAACAAGCAGGGTGGATGAGGCACATTTTTGAGTGATGCTGGTTCTGTACATCATTGAAATGAATGCTAGATATTATAAAGTTACTGGAAGCTGTGTTTGTACATAGTGTGCCACCTTATTGCAAAAGCTGTAAGACCCAAGAGGTAAAGGGCAAGAAATAGAACAGTGATGTTCATGCTGCTTTGCATTTTAAGTAATACTTCTCTCAGCCCCAACCTGCATAAAACCAACGACAACGGTGACAATGACTCAAGATTCCTGTTTAAGAGGAGTGTACTGAAAGGCTCACCTCCCTGCAAAGTCTCCTTTGCATGCAAGGTTGCCTTTCCAGCAGGTGAATCTTGCCTGTAAGTTCCTTGTTCTTGACTTTTGCAAAAACGAGAGAGCAAGAGCCAGGAAAATAATGGAAAAAGTTAGTCAGACTTCTTCCATTGAAAGAATGCTATTTCAATCTGAAAATCTTAGATTAATTACTGTTTTTTATCTAGATCCTAAAGATTTTAATCAGGGGATGAGGGCAAAGAAAACCTTTTAAACTGGTTACTGAAAATGCCTTTTCAGGCTGTGCAAAAAACAATTCTTCATCTTAGTGGTCCCCAAGACGCAGCTATTAGGCCTTTGATTTATAACATATTTACTGAAACAGTTTTAAAACTGAGACAGCTTTATACTTCCCCAGTCTGAGGATGATCTTCAAAAATGTTCTAAGATTTTCAAGATAAAAATGTAGTTCTATCCCGAGCTCAGCTGCTTCATTTAAAAACAAAGTAATCTCTTCAGTGGTATAGAGTACAGACTCCTTCCTCTGACCATTATTGTGTCTATCCTTTGGAAGCCAAGCAGATTTGTCCAATTAGCAGAGTTCCCCTATACAGTGTTTGGACTTTGTATGAACGTATTTCATATGCTGTCATAGCTGGGAGCTGAACTGGGATTTTTGTGATCCAAAGGCAACAGCTCTGTTTGGTGAGGCTAAGGAAGTTTATCCTGAGCTAGTGGGAGCTAAGCAAACATCTCCACAGCTGAAACTGCTCTTTCTATAATTTAAACCTTTGGTCCTGATGTTACCTTAAGTGAAAAAACCTGAACCTTATGAAGCTGCAGTCCCACACAGTAAGAATATTACAGAACAGCCTTAATTAACACTGCAGCTTGTCACTTGTAACCAAAAATCTTCATAAGCCTCTTAAATGGCAATGTCTTTCTGAAAATGCAACTGTAGTTTCTGGCTCCTAAAAGCATTGCCCTGTTGAGCTGTTTTCTGTGCTTCTGCCTGCAGTGGTTAAAAGAAAGCCTTGAGGCTGCAACTTCACTTTTGTGAAGATTTGGGGAGTGATAATCACAATTACTTTTGTACTCCTTTACTACTTGGCCAGGGGAAGTAAGCATGCCAAATTCTCCTCTAGAAGAGACTAGAACTATTTAATTAAGATACACACACCTATGGAGTAATAACTCATGGATATTTCCACAACTGTTGTCATTCCTGTATGGGATCTGCCTTCTCTCCAAATGGTCCACAGACAGTACTGTCTTGCAACTTGTGTCCTCCCTGTGCTTTGATGGGTTTTGGGTGTGCTCAGTTTCATATAGTTCATGATTTTGGCATTTTTTCTGTACTTGGAAACTTGTTTCCCACTCCAGGCAGAACTCATTCCAGCAAAATGGTAGTTGTGGTTCTTTGTCCATAGATGAATTATGTGGATACTACAAAATAGAGAACTCCTTATCAGACACTGGTCTCCTCTTTCTCAGCAGTCTATGTGGCATACTTTGAAAGACAGAAATGATTGCATATTTATGGAATAAAGATTATAAACCAGTAATTTTGTCATAACCGTCAATGGTGAGTTTCTGTAGTAGTTAGGACTAGACTGTGTGTGCATACTATAGACTTCAAGGCCACACTTCAAATACTGTATTCTATTTTGGGCCCCTCACTACAGGAAAGACGTTGACTTTCTGGAATGTGTCCACAGGAGAGCAACAAAGTTGGTGAGGGGTTTGGAGCACAAGTCTTATGAGAAGTGGCTGGGGGACCTGGGGTCATTTAGCCTGGAGAAAAGGAGACTGAGGGGAGACCTTATCACCCTCTACAACTACCTGAAAGGAGGCTGTAGCAGGTGGGTGTTGGTCTCTTCTCCCAGGTAACAAGAGATAGAACAAGAGGAAATGGCCTCAAGTTGCTCCAGGGTAGGTTTAGATAGGACATCAGGAAAAATTTCTTCCCCGAAAGGATAAATGGGCTGCTCAGGGAAGTGGTTGAATCCCCATCCCTGGAGATATTTAAAAGATCGGTAGACATGGTGCTTAGGGGCATGGTTTAGTGGTGGAATGGCAATTCTAGGTTAACAGTTGGACTTGATGATCTTAAAAATCTTTTCCAACCTAAATGATTCTATGATTCTATGACTTATTTCTGTAGCCTTTCCTTTGGGAATCATGCAATTATGTCACGATCCAGCCCATGCAGTCACAAAGACAAGCTTGAAAATACATTAGGAGTGCAACTAAGGTAGTAAAATTTTCTAAACCTATGGGGAATGTTAGACAACACAGCTAGGGATACCTAGCATTCAGTGGTGCAGTTCAGTGGAAATTGCACTTCTAAACAAGCTATTTCTGTGAATCACAAACAATACTTCAGTGGAAGATTTGGTATATTGAAAAGGGCAAAAAGCAGTAGGTCTTACTCCTCAAAAAAAATACCTGTGAATTACTGGGATAAATGAAGCAAGACAGCTGCCCACATCTATTCCTGCCTGTGACAGAGAAATGACTGCAGCAGTAGTATCTCTGCCCCTCTGAAAGCAGCAGCCCTCCATGCCACTACACTTGAAGAAAGGCCTAAAAACCCAATGTTTTCTTGCTGTTTTCTCTGGTGTGGTGGCCAAGGAGAGTTGTACCATCCTTCTCCAGGAAATACCGCAGATAGTTCTTGTTGTAGTGTCATTGCATTTGTGAGTGTGCAGGGAGAAGGCAGGACATACATAATGCACAAGCCAAAATGGAGAAGTGCTTGCTGAATTCCTTTTACAAGGGAATTTTTTAGGACTTTTTATAGTTGTTATTGTCAGATTCAACCAGCCTAAGTTAAAAAATAGAGAGGTGAAGGGAAGAAAAAAGCATTCTAACATTCTGCTGCCCAGACGGTATTATTGGATAACTAGGAAAGTAGAAGGAACCTGATTTGTTGACCATTACATATCAAAGGGGCCCAGCATGTATCTGAATAGCTGGGTACAACTGAAATTATTGTTCTTCAGGTATCCACAGATTCCTGCAGGACTCTCAATGAATTTACTTGATATTTAGTGAGGAAAGGGGGCCAGCCCAATGTATAACCATAAGTGTTTTTTACAAGAATTTCAGAGTTCTTACAGTGCAATCCATTTTTTTCCTTTTCTTTTCTAAAGGAATTATTGGGAAAGCTTCATGGAGAAATATGGCTTTAACTTTAAATATTTTCACAGTCAGTGTTTTTGATTGCTGCTACTGGTAAAAGTAGTAGACTGAGCTTCCATTTGTTGTCAAAGGACTGATGAGAGTAGATTATTTTATAAATAAAAACATGTCATTTGAAGACATCTCTATATGTAGTATTTAATGAGTTAACTAGCTAGAAAGTCTAGGGTGGAGGTTTTTTAAAATTCCCAATCAAAAATATTTTCCTGTGCATAAGCTAAATGGTTAATGTCAGTATAAATTTCTAAAATGCATTCTACAAACAGCCTTAGAGCATATACCATGAAGGGTACACGCTGAATGGTACTTTGAACAAGAATTATTTAAAATACTAATGATTCGTTTAGGTGGGGAAGATCAGGAGCTGCTTGATGTCTGATGACCTGTGAAAACAGCAAGAGAACATTTTATATGGAGTGGAATATCTTTTAATTATCTTTTTAAAGAAAGAAAATTACAGAAGACATATAAATGGTAGCCAGAATCTTAAAGATTGAATTGGCCTTGATCAGACATGGTTGGCCTTTACAGATGCTGGGTCAGTATATATGTCTATCAATGTATTTATAAGCAATACACATACATATGTTTGCACTCATATATATTTTATTTAAATTATTTATGCCTACTTTACATAAGCCTAATGAAGCATAAGGTAATTATGAAATCATTCAGTAAAGTGATATATAATGTACCACTTTATATTAATATCTAAAGGCTCTGTCATGATGAATATTGCCAAAAGTGTTAATAATGCTTTCTTACTTACTAAAAAAGGCTTGATATATTCACTTCACTATTACTGAACATGATTAATTCACTTAACTTTAGTGAAGATACAGTATGCACTGCTATTTTGTAATAATAACATTATAATGTACCGTCAAAACATAGTGCACACAGGTAAGGCAAAACTTTTAAAGTACAAATGTAAATCTGCACATAGCTCTTCTACATATGTACATATGTAAGTCTGAGTTGTGCATGGAGATGCGTATATGTAAATATACAGCTGAACACAGAGCACTGCTGCTTCAACTTTAGGATTTGGTTTGTAGCTTAGATTCAAAATAAAAATGCTCAGGAAAAAAGGTTCAATACCTGCTAGTCAAATCATATGGATAAATATTCACTAACATTAGACTTGAAATTTTATTAAAGATAAACACTTCAATTTTGAGAAGGTGACTAAAGCCCTTTTGAGACTCCTTTGCCTAAAGTTTTCAGATTTTCAGCAGCATCCTTAATATTCACTAAGGCCCCAAATTAACTGAGGCATTACACTAGCACTGAAAAAAATATTCAGTGAAATCTGAAGATGGAAGACACATTTACCCTTCAGACAAGGCAACAGAAAAAGTCAGTGTGCTATGGACTTCCAAGTAGGACTGGCAAGAGAGATAGAATTAAAAGAACAGTTTAAATACTTCTGTATGGATTGAGCTAATCAATGTGATGATACTGTTTGGAGTGTACAGCCTTCACCACTACTGCCTTGTAGCAATTTAACTTATGGGCAGATATACTTTTACTATTTTGTTTATAATTTTATCCTTAGCTTGCTTGTATTGCACAGTTCTTGGAGATGTTCGTCAGTGCTGGCCTTGTTGTCCGAAATACTGTATGAATATATAATCAGAGGCTGGAAGAAGTTAAAATCTAGATAGTCAGGGGAGGCAAAAAAGTGGGAGTCACACAAGCAATGTAATCAAATTGATGTTAATGCATTATACATTTTTTTTTTTTTTTAAACACAGGGGGAATTCAGATGGCAAAACAGGCTGTCGTTGAACAGAGCAGATTGGTGCTTTGGAAAGTTCAAAGAGGGCAAGTGAAGGCCATAGCCAGTTGAAGAGAAAACTTCAAAGGATGATGAGTGGGTGTTCAGCTCTACTCAGGGTGTAACCCAGCAGTCAGCACTGGGAATAAATAAAGAGCATGGCAGAGTATCAGTATATCACCAGACTTTGGGTTGTCTAGAGGTAACAGGAATAACTTGCAGCACCTATCTAAGGAGTAATTTGTCTGGAAGATTTTTGACTGTGAGGCTCCAGAGCCTGCAAGGGATCTTGTTCATGGCAGGTGCCTGGCCATGCAGCCTCAACTGCCAGGCCTGCTGCACTTGGCTGTTTGCTGTTTTTTCTCTTCAAGACAAGTTTATAAATCTTTGGATAATATTACAGTCTTTTTATGAGATATGATCTATATATTTAAAACTATCCTAAAATGGAGGAAAACCATATTTTCATCTGAACATCTAAAAGTGGGGGAGTTGTGGTGTTAGTAATGCATGTGTAATAAATTGTGATGAACTCAAAATAACGAAAATGTTGATGCTGATCTGCAATAGACAATGTCTATTACTCTCTGTCTATAGCTGCAAATGCTAATGCATAGTTTATCTGCTGCAGGGAACACTGGAAACTGAAAACAATGATACAGGAATTCTGAATGATCTTGTCAAACTGTTCTCCATCTTGCTTTTTGAAGATAGAGGAGATGTAATAATTTAAGCTCTTGAATTGCCAAAAACATTTAATCAAATATAATTTGCAAATATAACTCTATTTTAGTAAGTGAGTAAAAACATTTATAAATTTCACTTAGGTAAAGAAATTTTATGAGTGTTGCCAATATTACTTATTCTAATTTTATTGTGCAGAACATAAATAAATATTATATTCATTTTCTAGGCAAGTTGCAAATGTGTATTACTGATAGTATCCCTTAGAATATGGTACAAGGTTTTCCAAACTTGCACACCAGCATATCTCATATTCCAGAGAAAGAGTAGCCTGTGGAGATCAACATAGCCTAGCACGCTCCACAAATGCTAGCTAACTGCACGGGGCAACATACAACCCAATAGCAGCATAATTAGATGTGTTATGTCTTAAAGAGTAAATGGCTATAAAGGTTAGAATGACAAAAATAAAATCCCCAGGGAGATATACTTCCATTGCAAAGAGTTAATTTTTAGGTTTTTAAAATATATTTGCCTTTAATCTATCTGCATGTGTTAATGGAAGATTCTAATACCAATTCTGTGTTCTGTAATAAACGACAGGTTACTAATATCCATGGAGTTCCAGGCAGTCAAAATATTTGAAAGACTGTGAATAATCTTTGCACTGGAACTTGGTCCTGCTAACATGATCTATTATCTCCCAGAAAATTGGATACAAGGTCCGCATGAAAGAAATTGTGAGACAAAACTATGGCCAGGGACCCAGTGAGGTGACTCAGTAGCTCAATGTCCTCTTATTTAGTTCAAAAAAAAAAAAATCTACATGGTTTACACGTGTATGTATCATACATCTCTACATACATATCTTTCTTAGGAGAAAGAGTTTCACTGGAATGGCTAAGGGAACAGTCATGTCAATGGCTGTTTCTGTAGACTTGTTTTTATTATTGCACTGAGGATCTTAGGTAAATAAACAAATAAATAAATAAATAATGTATTTTAAATAGAAGGTAAGTTTTTCAGCTCATTCAGAAAGGCCTGTTGGTTCTGAACATATTGTATAAATATTTTTAAAATAGTCCATTGTACATAATGCCATAATGTTGCTGAGCTCAGGTTCCATTTTGGTTCCCAGACATGTAACTGCTGGTTGTGTGATCTAAAGCTGGCTGTACACCTGACTTTCTCAAATGCATCTCTTGATTTTGCTTTGGGAAATAATAGCTGTCATGTTCATTTTGGACAGGTCAAGTTTGTCTTCATAGTCATTGTGTAACAGGGAAAAAATATCAGGGAAACAGTACTCTGACAATTTTTTTGGATCTTCAGTGCATGAAGCATATTGTAATGAAAATGGACTTTGACTTTTTCTTAGGTTTTAAATCAAAAAGTGATTCCAGAGTTTTGTATATTCTCCCTACTGCTTTGCGGCATGCTGCTGAGCCTTTAGCAAGCCTCCCTTCAATTTGGCATTAACAGTGTTGACCTTGGTAATGTGCTTGAAGAAAACCCAAAAGCATATAAAAAAATAACTTCAGGAAGAGAAGCATTTTTGTTTGTCACTATTGCTCAGTGTAAAATCCAGATTTTCCACCGTGTTTTATTCTGGGAATCACTGACAGGAGGTACTCATAGCTTGGTAGAGCCTCTGAGCAGATTTATCCCATTTGGGGATACAATGTCAGAACGAATATCTTTGCTTGGGGCAAGACTCCTGTAGTGAACCTCTGGCTTCATTAGTATTGTGGATTACAGGAAACTCTCAAAGGTACATTTACACACAATGAAATCCCCAGTGGACTTACTGTAACCCAGCATCTTGATAATGCAATTAATTAGACTATGAGTTTATTAATTTTCTGCTAATGTAAAGTTGACTGATAGAGAATTAAGTTTTTCTATGCAGAGATACTTCTGTAACACTGTCGTATGGTGGGTGGTTGTAATAGTGTTACCACCTGATTTGTCAATGACTGTTCACCTAATGCAGATACACCACTCTGCAGTACCCAGCTAAATTGAATCGCCTCTCAACTCACATACATTTAAGCATGTACATTTTTCACCAATATGTAAATCCAGAACCATCATTATATATATATTTAACTAAACTTGGAAATGCACCTTTTCACATACATAAGTGGTGGCAAAGCATAACAAGTAAAAATATAAGCTTTCATACCACTTAGTCAAGATATGTTATTGAGAGAACCCATGATAACTGGATTTCAAAGACCGAATTAATTTTCTAGCCTCAAGTGCTGTCTCTAATTTTAGCCTTGAACTAGGCCACAGACTCATTTTTTAACTTGTCTACAGTTTTATCTCACTATTTTTTTTTATTCTGATGGCCACTAAGTGCATTTATGGGAGAAAAGTGTAAGAGGTATACACTAAAATATGTAAAATAGCATATGTCACTTTTTACCACACTGATGAGTATATGATAAATTCATTTAAATTAAGTGAAAAGCAAATTAACTCTAGTCCCAATGCCTTTATAATAAAGCTATTAACTATTGTGAATAAAGAAAGCACTATTAGAATTAGATTATGTTATAGGTAAGATAAAAAAAAATCATAGTACAGTTCAAATCTGTTCAGAAGTTTCATTTTATTCTCATGTAGCTAGTGTGCATATCTGCTGCAGTAATTAAATGTATGTCTTTAATATCATAGGTTATATGGATCTTTACCACTATGACATCAGGTATGTTTTAAGTTTTTTAACTGGAAAACTTTCTCTACAACACATCAAACATGAAAAGCACAAAGTTATTCACCATACTCAACTGTAGGCAAGTTAGGATTTAGAGACTCTGAAATCTTAAGGTATATTGCAGCCGTACTCCAGATATGAAGTTCTGGTTTTATAGAAATAAATTCAAATTTTGAACACTGACTTCACCAGTATAAGGATTTCAGTAAGCAGCTTAGTTCTAATTTTAAAAAAAAAAAAGTTATTGGCCAATGTTTCTCAATGCATCTCATTTGCTAGATTACTTAGTCAGAGAAGTGACATAATGTTGTCATGAGTTAGCAGAGAGCTAAAGATTTAAGTAACAAATTCTACGACCCACCTCCCCAACTTATATCAGTGCAATCTCTCCCATCCTTCTTGCTACCTGATATCTCAAGATATTAAAGGATTTGTTTCTAGGTACTTTACCTCCCACTCTCTGTTTGTTTTTCTTGAACTTAAGTTAAAAAGAAATATCCTAAATGTTGAGCATATGTACAGAAATCAAAACACTAACTCATTTCCAGAGCAGTAAACCCACAAGTGGCAAGGTGTGGCATTTTGAAATCACATAATTGCAGAATAATTCAGGCTAGAAGGAAGCTCAAGGAGTCTCTTAGGCCAGCCTCCTGCTCAAAATGAGCTCTACACTGGTTTCAGACCAGGTTTCAAAATGGGTCTTACAAACTTCCAAGGGTGGAGACTGCACAGCCTTCCTGGGCAAGGACTGCTACTACATCCCTCCCTTCTGTGGGCTGAACAATACCAGGTATCTCCCCTCAGAGATGGGTGCTCCAGGCCCTAACCATCACATTGGTTCTCTGCTGGGTTTGATCCAGAATCAGATACTAAAATTGTGTATGTGCGTAACACAACTACCTCTATTTTGTACAACCTCACTAAAGGATCTTTGGGCACTCTTTGCTGTGTAATGACAACTGAAACAAGAAATGTAAAATGTAAATATTTGTGTGTAACCTTATTCTGCAATCATTCTCATAATGCCATAAAGATTTTCATTAGCTAAAATGGAGAAGCTTATACATAGAAATTCTAATGCCTTTTGAATCCATACCAGCTGCCACATAGAAAACCATCAGAAAGCCAGTCACCAATCTAGGTAGGAAAAGCTTGTGCTTTTATCTCAGATCCTGAGTGGAGAGCTATTTGATTTTGAAAATCATCCATATAATTTTCATTCATCATTTTACAATCTATTTTGATCACAGAAGTTAAGGGCAGGATGTGCTTAAAGCCTGACACATATTTTCTTAAAGATGTTACTTCAGGTAGACCTTCAGGTGGAATAGTAAGGACAAGTCTTTTCTTAAAATTCATCACATATTCATCACTGAAGTCTTCATGCCAGTATTGCTTTTAAAATACATTTTAAAGTATCTATATTTTTGTGGGGTGAATATTTAGAATTTTAAAATATAAAAACCTTAAAATAGCTCTTCAGTGAGGCAAAGATAAGAGGAGAGATAGATCAACTCCACAAGAACAAGCTAATACTGCATGTTTATTGGGACAGTTATCTTTGGCTATTTCTTCTTCCTTTAAGATGGAGATGAGTTTAAGTCAAAGCTTCAGATAACGTGTTCAATGGACTGATCAACAAACTACCGAATTTGAGAAAGAAAAGAGAATTCATTAAATCCAAGTCCAAATTTAAATTTCTCCTCAACATTGGAGTTCAGTATTTAGACCTTAAAAAGAGACAGGTCAAAATATAACTCTATATTAATTTCTTTATTCATTTCTACTAAAGAGATGTCAAAATCATACAGAAATGCATCTATGCAGTTTATTATCTTTAAGGTTTTTTAATCATCTTTTTTTTCTGCTCTAGGAATTTTATTTTGTTATAACAGTGGCCAAACAAAAAGTAAACATTTATATAGCTGAAGAGTATTAACTACTCTGCAAAAAAGTCCCCATGAGTGTTGTAGAAACAAATTGCCAGAGTTGTAACAATGGGGTTTTTTTAAGCACTGAGATGAAAATAGCATTTGAACTGCACTTAGAAAGTTTAACATTTTGAATTAGACACCTAATTTACTTTTACTAATATATGCTGCTCCTCCTGTTGATTGCTAGATAATACTTGTTTACCACAAAAATCAACAAATCCCTCTGAGAACATTGGGGAAGAGTCTATAGAAAAACATAATGTTAATAATGCTTTTGTACCACCAAATTTCCTTAACTGCCACATTAATGTGCATTAATGCAAGACCCCTCAGTTCAGGATCTATGTTACAAAAAAAAGGTGTTAATGCCAGAGATTTAGTCACCCATTAGGGTATTCAGGCAGTACATTTACTGTCTCCTCTGCTGGCTCTGCCAGGTAGTCAAGAGCTGGACTCTGCTAGGAGTATGCTCCTCTTCTATTTTGTCTACTGCTTTGAATGGAGATGGCAAACAATGAGGCTGTCTTCTTTTCTGTATTGTCTTAATAAAATCTTTTTTTTTGGTAGTAAATACCTTTGAATTAGTAGTGTTGCTGTACCTACAATGATCTAGGATATAATATAGGCAAGATTTTAGTGAGAAGTAGACATTACCTCTTTCCAGTAAATCAGTTATGGGACTAAATACTTCTTAACTTTCTAATACTTGTTGGTCTGTTAAAAGATACTATAAATACCAGCAAACTTTGTCCTTCTTTGGACTGGCATTTACTAGAATTAAGAAAAGTTGTAGGTCTTACCGAGCCAGAGAATGCAACTGGCAAGGCTTGTGCTGGCAGCTCTGGAGAAAATCATAAGAAAAAATAACAATGTCAAAATAATGTGGACAACAACTGAACAATCACTGAAACAGATCTGTATTGTGATGAAAATTTTGTGATTAGTCTTATGAAGAAAAAAAGCTTGTGCAGGTTTCTATTCTAAGCATTGATTATACTGGAAACAGTAATCATGGACATTAAAATACCTTAACAAGATTTTGGCCCAGGATAATTAGCTCTAAATTGTTGAAGTGCATAACAGAGCAGGTGGAAGAAGTAAATGGAAAGAATATATTTATACAGAAGCTGAAAAAAATACCTGTATCTATAGTTTTTTACAGTGTGTGTATATATATGTGTGTCTTTGATTTAATTTGCTATTGATATTGCACTAAAAATGAAAGTAATTTATCAGGATATTATTAAATCTATTTGGGAATAAAAATACATTCCATCATATTGCATGTGTTTGCGCATTTGTTAGTGTCACAGGGACTGTGATAATTCAGTAGTATAAATCAGGTACCTGAATCCTATGAACACTTAGGAAGAAACTAAGCTTAATTTGGTATATTTAAAGATTTGAAAGGAAACTTTTATAAAATTCTTTGGTTTAGACATTACCTGTCCTTTACAGTCTATATATTTAGTGATGCTTTATATGACCTCACAGTAAAACAAAGTTTATAGAAACAGTTCCAATGTATCATTGAGTATTTGAAGATCCTGAAAATCTGAATAGATTTAAATTACTGTCTCTTTGTTATTGAGGACCAATGTCTGTTTTCTGGTGTCATATTGGAGGACAATTTTCCATAAAACATAATGACCCTGAAAGTGTCTGTGCTACATATCTATAAATAAAACTTTAAAAAGTATGTTTTTGTATTTAATCTGACAGTGTAGTCTTCAAGTTCGTGTGGTTACAGGAGGTCTTGATGTGAAGTTTTTCTCTTCCTTACATTACCTTTCTTAATAGTTGGTCTCAGATAAAACAAAGACTCTTTTGCAGGTGGAAAAAGCATTGAATTAGGATGTAAGTTCTCATGTTACTCTTTAATTTAGTAAAGGCCTAGTAAGTACTAAAGATATGTTTGTTAATGCAGAGATTTAGACTAACGTTATAATAAGGAAAGAATTATAGAAGGTGGATTTTGAGAAATCTGCTGATCAGGCTCTGGACTTCAGTAGTGAAGCTGTGACTGAAGAAATATACTTTGCTTTTTCTTATATACAAATTAAGTAAATAATAAAAACATTAGCCTTGTTCACCTCTCATTGGAAGAAACTAACCTGTTTGTTTTCCTAATGTTTGCTCTGCTCCACCAAGGGAAAACATCCTGATCCATTACCACTTTTTACATTCTGAGACATATAAATATATGTGTGCATATACATATATGCAAATATAAACATATCATTGTTCCAGGCTCTAATATGTGTCTTTGTCAAAAGAACTGTAAAATTAAAAACTGACAGTAGAGCACAGCAGTGCTTTGTAACATTTCTTAGCCCATCCTCAGTCTAGAAAAATGTGGAGGTTTCTCCCCAGACTGAAACTAGACCAGATGATGTTTGTTTGTTTAAAATAATTTATTCTTCTTAATGTTACCTTCCAGTTATTCACCAGAAAGAAATTTTCAGTGAAATCACAGCTATTATAAAGAAAGTAAAATGCCCTAAGTAGGTAAGTTTTTGTTGGCAGGACATGTGCACAATTCTAAAGTGTATGCTTTCAAGCTATATTCATAAGGGAATTCAGGAGTCATTTATAAAACCCAAACTGAGGAAATTAAACAATTGCTCCTTCATGCTATTTAGTCCAGTGGTCACCTGAGATGTGAGTGTGACAGATTTATATCTTTACTCTGGACAAGAGGTATTTCGTACCCTGAATGAGAAGCCCAGCTACGGGATTAACCATAGCTTTTCAATTAGTTCCTGTAACTCAGACCAGGGAAAATAATAGGTAGGAATAACCTGAAGCTCTTCTAAAGATGCTACAGTACAGCTAGGGTCATGGGTGGAGGACCTTAAGTTCCCGCAGTTGGAAGTACCCTGATGCTGCAGCAGGTATCAATGCTTTTGCTTTGCTACATCTACTTTGAGCTTTGGGAAATTTGGATAAATTGGCAATGGCAACACAGCATGACTGTGGTACTACAGAGTATTTGAGGTCATCACATTATTAGTGCCAAATAGAAATGTTTAGCTGCTTGAAGACACTTCAAGCTTAAATGGAAGAATGGATATCATAGATAGATGGAAGAGGCTTGGCAACTGAAATATCATTTCTGTTTCTTACTCCTTTCCTGAACTGCACTGTAATTTTGCTGAAAGATCACTACTCTTCCACAGCTACAAGCACAACAAATTTTTGTTTATTTCTGGTGAGCTAATTTCATGTCCCTTGTTGACTGGGTAGGGCCTACCTGGAGAATCCTTGTTGTAGATCTCAAAGCTGGGAGAAGAGAAGCTGTGATACCTTCCTCCTTAGCTTTTTGAATACTTTTGAGGCCTAAATTCCCTCATAAAATTAATTTAAAAGTTTGAAACTTTTTAAGCTTCCAATCACCCCTAGCTATGTCTCAGTTGAAATATTAACGATGAGGTAATCAGTCTATAGAATAATTTGCATCACAAATATAGTTTTCTTCTTTTTATTTTTGACTCAAGTTGCATTCCAGAAAGTAGTCACAATGGGAAATCATTCATACTTGAACCTATGAGTAGGCTAACCTTTGCTATACAAAGATAGGCAAATGAACAAAGATGACTATTTGTCTCACTTGTCTATGTTTTTTTTGAAGGCCTTTTTTTGGTGGGTTGGTGTGTGTGTGCGTGGTATTTTTTTAATTTGTTTGTTTTGTCATTAGCCAGGGGGTTTTTGTAATCATCGGTACATATATCGAGTGGAAATATGATTAAAAAATCATGATAATTTGTTTTGGTCTTGATAGCCAGAGAAGTCTCTGTAGTTTCACGCAGGCTTCATACATGTGACTTTTCTTAATTAGAGAAAAAAAAAAAAATCCCAGAGTGCTTCCTCCAAGCAGTATTGAAACAGACTTTATTCACTATTTATCAGATGGATCTGTGATCCTTCCTGTCCTTCCTTATGTATCACTTCTAAGAAAGCTGATGCCCAAATTTTCATCAGTAAGCATCTGAAGTAAAATTTCACTGAAACAACATTGCATTTTTATTTGTTCATACTATCTCAACAGTTTGGAAGTTTCTGTAAATCTTTATATGACTTAGATGTATTTAGTATCTTTAAAATTCCTCTGCAAGAACAGAACCCTGTTTTTTAAATTTAAAAGAGAGTGAAATGCTGAAAATCGGATATACAGTTTTTGTGGTAAGTGAGTGGTTGTATTTTGATAAACATTCAGAAGTGTCTATAATTTTTTTAATGGACATTTTCTTTCTTTTCCAGTACATACTCTTTTACATATGGTAGGAGAAAACAGCAGCTGATCAGGTAAAGGTTGAAAGTTTTACAAAGATATGAAGATGTGATTGTGTTGTCAATAAAATTTTTCATTATTTTCTTTTCTAATTAACTAAGAATCAGCAACAAATTTTCACGAGTAAGACTTCTTGCATAGAATCATAGAATCTTAGAATATCTCAAGCTGGAAGGGACCCATAAGGATCATCGAGTCCAACTCCCTGCCCCTCCCAGGACTACTTAACACTAAAACCACATGACTAAGAGCATCATCCAGATGCTCCTTGAACTCTGACAGGTTTGGTGCCATGATCACTTCCCTGGGGAGCCTGTTCCAGTAATTGCCCAACCTCTTCAGCGAAGAAACTTTTCCTAATGTCCGGTCTGGACCTCCCCTGACACAGCTTCATTCCATACCCTCATGTCCTTTTCCTGGTCACCAGAGAGAGGAGATCAGCACCTCCCTTTCTACCGCCCCCTGGAGGAAGTTGTAGACTGTGATGAGGTCAACCCTCAGTCTTCTCTTGTCCAAGCTGAACCTCAGCCACTCCTCGTAAGTCTTGCCCTTGAGGCCTTTCACCATCTTAGTCACCCTCCCCTAGACATACTCTAATAGTTTGATGTCCTTCTTCTGTTGAGGCACCCAAAACTACACATGGTACTCTAGGTGGGGCTGCACCAACGCAGTGTAGCGTGGGACAATCACCTCCCTTGATGGGCTGGCTATGCTGTGCTTGGTGCACACCAGGACGTGGTTGGCCCTTTTGCCTGCCAGGGCACACTGTTGACTCATACTCAACTTGCCATCAACCCAAACCCCTAGATCTCTTTCTGCAGTGCTTCTCTGAAGCCTTCTGTGCCCCAGTCTGTATGTATAACCAGGATTTCCCCACCCCAGGTGGAGAATCCTGCAGTTGCTCTTGTTAAATTTCATATGGTTGGTGATTGCCCAGCTGTCTAGTCTATCCAGATCTCTCAGTAAGGCTTCTCTACCCTTGAGGGAGTCCACAGTTGCTCCCAGTTTAGTATCGTCAGTAACATTACTTAAAGTACATTTGATTCCTGCATTCAGATTATTTAGAAAAAATTAAAGAGCACTGGCCCCAAAACTGAGCCCTGGAAAACCCCACTGGTAACTGATCACCACCCTGATGTAACCCTATTTGCTACTAATTGGTATTACTCTTTGTAAAAGAAAAATTTAACTCAGAAAAAAAAAATATTCCTACTTTTGATTATTCCTTCTAATACCTGTTTGAAGCGTGGCCAAGCTTGCTGGTCTTGCTAGTATGTCAAAGTTAGCAGGTCATACAGAAACTGCTTTCTGAAGCTGCTTCTCTGCAATCCATATAATGTAAGAGGTCTGGGTACTGTCAGAAATTTCAGAGGAAATTTTACAATAGGTGATTGTAACATCCCATTTGTTTTGCTGTCTTCTCTGTTGTATCACCAAAATGCATGTTTTTTTCCTCTTGGGGCATCATTTGCACAGGAAGGAGTTGCAATCCTCTTTATCCAGAAGCATTCTCTGAGCTGTTCTCTGTATAACAAAATCAAGCTATTTTGGATTCTCAGTGTTTTCACAGAGGTGAGGTTTTATATATATAACAATATATATGTATTTGAAACTTTTATGAGTATAACGCTAATGGAACAATTATTATATGCAACAGTGCATTTTTGTGTTCACTTCAATTTATCTTTCTTAACTGGAATATAAGTGATGCTGACAAGGAAGGCTTTTATACCACCTGTCTAAACTTCAGTAGAACAACTTATGTCTTTAGATGATTCATCCAGACTACTGGAATCATTGTGCTTTTCCATCAGTGCATTCATATTTTAAAAGAGAAACTTCAATACAATGATGTTTTATGAATTTTGTAGCACCCCCCAAAAATAATCTGATGCTGCTCTTTTATCTCTATTTTTATATTTATTATTTACTCTGCAAATTCTACTGGACAATGCATTTTCCCCCTTACTTAATATTTTTTAAGTTGCATTTTTAATTTGAAGGTTTTCTGATTTAATAAAATATTTTCCTTTTCTGGTAACTAGGTAATATTTTCCTACTAGGTGTTTGAAAAATAACTCAGACTAATGATTTATACCTGTTACATTTCATTTGGACTTACTAAATTTTTTAATTTTTATTTAATAAAAATACATGGTTTAGACCATGGAACAACCAATTAATGACACACAATTAAGCACATGTGGATAACATTGCCTGCTATGGAACTAATGTATAAAGGAAAAAGGTTTTAATTGCTCTTCTATAAACAGGCTCCTTAATTAGTTTAGTAAATTTGGAAAAAGTAAACAATTTAAAATGAAAATTCTGTTCTGTTACTAAAAAAAATCTGGAAAAAAGACTCAGAAAAATAGTAGGAATTTGAGGTCATGTAGAAAATTTTTGATGAGATGTTTGATGTGAAACAATTTTATAAAATTTAAACATGTAAAATGACTTTAACAGAAACAAAATTAAGCTCTTGGAAGCCTACAAAGCTTTGTGAACAGAAATATAGATTTCTTGGTTTTAAGAATTTTTAAAAAGAGCAGTAAGAAACTTTCCTCTGCATAATTTCTTCAAAGCCAAGTTTCACAGCTCAAAACCAGCACTATTCAGTATAATACCACAATGCTGTACTATTTACACAGACACTGTTGATATTCATGCATCAGTCCATGCAGAAAAGAGAAGACAGTTTTTTTAGAACATATATTCTGATATTGTGCACTCTTTCCTCCTGTATATTTGTTATATCCTGGAGAATCCAGAGACAGAGACCCTTGTTCCCGTCAGATAAACATTTTCTGTGATTGGTAAATCAGAAAATGTTCAATCACAAGCCAGCTATAAATATGTTTTTCATCTCCAGTATCAGCAGGATGCTAACAGGAGAGCTAAGATGACCAGAAAGAAAAAAGAAAAAAAAAAAGAAAAAAATAGCAGGAAAAAAGGAAAAAGCCCCATTGATTTGTTGACAGAGGCCTAGCAGCTGTCACAGGAAAACACAGTTCTCTTGCACTTAATCAATGTCAACCTCCAACCAAATCGCTCTGCAGCCCAGATGAAAAGCAATCAAGAGGAACACCTTCATAAGCATGAAGCTTGCTAGATGGAGTTCAATGAAGTGTGTCGTTAAGCTTAGGCACTCCAAGTGTGATACATGACCCAAAAGCTGATCAGAAACTCTTAACCCTTTTGAAGAAGGTAACAATTATCTGTCTGTTTTAAAAGCAGATTACATGGTCACATCTTCATTTATAATTTTTAGAAGATATCATGCAACTCTTGGGTGTGCAGTCTTTTCTTTCTCTGTAATAAGCTCATTAGCAATTATAGCTTGTATCTCTCACAGTGAGCAACTACTTTGAGTGTATTTTATTTTTGTGGAAGACAGCACCAGAAAAATGACTAATTTTGTTACCAGCCTTTCACAGTACCTGCTGAGAAATCCTAAAGGACTAAAAGATGCTTTTCTATTGTTTTTATTGTAGCTCAAAAAATGCAATGTGTTGAAGTTTTAGGAAAAAGATCTGTTGCTGCATTGTTTCCAAAGGTAAGTCAAAACACTGGTTTTGCATTGTAATAGAATGCCTGACAGCCCCCCATGTAGCTAAAATTTCATGTTAATTTTTTTTTTTTAATTGACCAAACAGGGGCTAAAATAGATTCTAGAATTATGCTGTCAAGTTCATTCACATGAAATAGTAAATCAGACAGAGGGCTTTATTTTACAGTTCACTGAAGGGAATGGGCTTCATCAGCAGTCCTCATTGCATGCCACCAGCAGCGTGCACTGTCCTACTCTCAGTACTTGTAGCAATTAGATTTTTTACAGTACTATTGCTATTGTACTGATAAATTATATTATCAGTGTGCTAGGAGTTCTTTCCATGTTAAATTAATACTGTATCTTAGAAACAATTTCTTATTTATTGATAGCCTTAGAAAACAGATTTTCTAATTGTAAACAGATTTGCTAATATGTAGTCTACAGTCCCCCCTGCTTGTCAATGGGCTTATGGTTTCCCAGTGACTCACATACTAACAGCCAGTGAACATGCCACTATTGATGTGTACTTGGATCCCTTCGGAATGATACAACTGACCTTTTTATTTACTTATTTTATAGTCTACTGGACAGCACATATTTCTGGCCTAAGGGTCTAGCTTATCCCTCATATAGTAAGTGGAAATTGACATTTCACTACTTTGCAGGTTAATCTAATGTAAATTAAAGCATGAGGGTGCACTCATCCTTTGTATTTTCATGGATTTCATGATATTATAAAATCAGGCTATTTCAAAATATGAATGCATATTTAAATTCAAATGTCAGACTACCGAATATGAATACAAATATAAGGGCATGTACAGGACCATGTGTATATTGTGATTCAAGAGGGCTGTAAAATAGTTTTTGTAAATTTACCACCTATCTAATAATGATGTTTAAAATATACATGTACAATATATGCTATACCTTAGAATACAATAGCAGAAGCCCATGATTCCATCTCACTAGACTGATAGTAAGGCAGTACTTTGATTGGAGATACAGCTTTGTCAGCTCGCAGTAATTTTCTGATGTCCATTATTTGGAATCATATTTTCTGAGTAGTAATTATATGTACTCTGAAAATTTTCAAAAATTGTTCTTTATTGACAAGTTCCATATAGAAAAATGGGAAATGCCTCTGTTGCAAAAAGCTTAAACGCAGGATAGTATTTTGGGGAAGTATGACTGTGTGCTTTGTCTGACCTGCCCTCAGCTGTCCTCTGAGGGTCCTGTATTGCTCGCTAGCAGAGACACAATACCAGCCTGAATGGCCTTTTTGCCTGGGCAGGGGCCAGACACTCTAGCCAAAATATTCCCATATGACTAAAAAGACAATTCCTTCTCCAAAGAACTAACAGTTTTAGTATAATAACAGATTAGACAAAGGCATTTATCTGAAATCTGTATCATTAAGGGAGACCTTTAAATATTAATGTCTGCCATACGTATCATAAGAAAGGTACATACTTGGCCAAAACTCTGTTGAATTACCATCCTTGAAAATGATCAAAGACCCAAATAATTGTTAAAGAAAATAGAGGGATGTAAGTGATGTTCATACTGTAATGTGAATCCTGGCTAGTTAATTTCTCTGGAGTTATCCCTCAGAATGGAGTTCAAGTGGTGAAACTTGGTTCAGGGCTGCAGATGTTTTCTGACACTGTCCTAGTATGGGCAAATACTAGGTCAGTTACCAGTCAGTAGGCCAGGAAGCAGCTGCAATGCAGAATGTGCCAGAAGATTTCCCTTTACAGTTTAAATATTTTTTCTGTCATATTCAGGACTGATTCAAATTCAGCACCATTGAAGTTGTTGAGAAGCAGTCAATTGCTGATGGATTTGTTGCCAAGTTAGACAAAACCTGAGAAGCTCAAAATTCTGCTAAGTCTAGGTAAAGAAAAGAAACCTTTGGAGGATAAGGACAAGGAAAACAAAAATATTTCTGATTTTACCTCAGGTGTGAAATGCCTTGTGCAGTTGTCAGAGACAAACTGAAATGACTACCAGGTTGTGAAGAAAACATTAAATGCTGACTGGAGATTAATTTCAATAGAAAGATGTTTTTCTGTCAAGCAGAAAACTGCTATTCTAACCAATTCTCCCTGGTCAGATCTATGAGAAATCTGTATTATAGCTAAGTAGGAAACATTAACAAGGAGAAGCTTGTGTACTCTCTCTGACTGTTCTCATATTGTAATCATGATTTTTCCTTCTTTCTCTTGTGTTTCTAGTGCCTGTAGGGGTACTAAAAAAGCACAAAGTTATCTGAAATGACATGATTTTGGCAAATTGCATATTATACATTGACTTATGGGGCATGTGGTGTGAGTGTTGAATCCCATTGTTTTTCTTGGAACAGCTTTATGTAGACAAAACTTTTTTGCAGTTATTGGACCTCTGTGCAGGGTGTATTTTTCTCTGCAATGTTGAAGTATGCTTACCTGTACTATTTGCTAGTGTCAGACTTTCTGGCTGAACTATGTGATGTTTGAAGCATCACTAGGAAGAATACATGTAAGGTTGGATCATGATCCAGAAAAAGCTGTAGACTGAATGGTTTTATTTCTTCTGCTAACCTTTATCTGTTGTACCACCTTAGGCAAGTAATTTTGCTTCTTTTTTCCAGTCCTATTCTGCATTGGTCTTGGACTGTAAAATAATTTTTGAGCACATAGGTGCAAGGACTGTCTTCTGCTGTTTACTTTTGCATCAACTATCTGAGCTGGGTACTGTAGATGCAGCTTTTACATTGATAATATATTTCTGTTCATCTTCTTCTTAGACTACAGGTCCTGATGCAGTATTTGATTAATTCAGTAAGATCTGGATAAGGGTCCTTTCCTGATAAAGTTTTGCTCAGCTAAGAGTTTAAAATATACTGGAGGGAAATAAAGCTGGTTCCAGTAATACACTCTAAAATAATTTTGTGACTTCATTTCATGACAGGAAGCTACACAGCACATCATAAATTTATTTCCCAAAGTCTAGGATTTATGTCTGCTTTACATCCACATCACATCATAATGTGATGCAGTTTGACACACCATAATTTGTTTTTAATAATACATTATTTCAGGAGCTGGGAGAGTGTCAAGTCTTTGTAGGATTTATTTATTTATTTTCCATGCAAAATTAGTGACTGTTCTGATATTACTTCAACTCCAAATTAATCCAGTTATTCTGTGATTCGGTAGGATGGATGGAAATGTGTTTAGAATTTTCTGATTTAAGAAAAGAAAACATGTTTCCATGGGGAGACAGTGCTATCCATCACTGCATGCTTTGTAGTTACAGTTTGTTTAGTGCAAATATTTCACCAGAACAGCACATGCCACATGGTTGACTGAATAAGATGAAGAAGGAATGGTTTAGGTTTTTTGAGTTCTTGACTGCAAACAAGCACAAGCAAATATAAATATAAAACTGCAAAATAAAGTATAATTGTATTCTTTCTAACCACCATTCATATTTTGCCAATGCACTTAACGTTTCATCTAGTGTATGAATGCACCATGACCTTTTTCTAGCTACTCCTGTAATCTTTTAATGGTATGACTCAGCAGTAGCTTTTGTGTTAAAAAGCTCATAGTACAAATGGCTAGTAGCCCACAACAAGTTTTATTGGTTACTAGTATTTCCCTAAAAAATATTGTAGGTATTTATGTAAAAAATATAATCTTGTTTTACTGTTTTGGGTTTTTGCCTTCTCTTTTCTCTTTCTCCTCATCCAATCCTTCATTCAAACTCTCTCTGGATTTTTGCACTAGACCACTTCATCTTTTATTTTTGGTAATGACGATTATTATACTTATCTTTCAAATGCTACTACTAGCAACAGCATGAATGTTTTGCAACATTGTCTTAAACTGTCCTCATTAAAGAAAGAAAAACCTAGCAGTTCTTTTCTTTGAGGGAAAAAAAACCCCAAACCAGAAGAGGCTTGAAAACCTAGTTAGCTCCTTTATAATGGAAATTTGAAAGAAAAAAAATATTTTGGGGGATAATATTTTTCTTTAATCAGAGCAAATTCATCATTCCTGTTTGTTTTCTGGGGAACTAAGAGGTACTTTATTATTTTACTCTTCTCGGCAAGATCATTTTTGCCAGGTAAGACATTTTAAAGCCTTTCTTGTAATGTATGTTTCTCAAGGTTTTACTTTTATTTAGATTTTATTTAGATCTGTGACATATGGTGCACTTCAAATAATATGGCTTTTATCACAAAATGTTTGAGTGGGGTATAGGTAATATGTAGTTATGTTCTTGCTTTACTGTAGCGGTATCTTTGCTTTAAAGCTTGGTTAGGAATCGGTCCTGAACTCTTCTCAAGGACAATGGGTTACCATTGTTACCCCAGAGAAAGGCAAATGGAAACTAAAAAAAGCATTGTTAACTTGTGGTAGCTTTAAATATTTTAAGGAAAAGTGAAGTATATCATGACATGATAAAATTTCAGAAAGTGTATTTGGAATTTCCAGGGCAGGTTCCAAGTAAAAGAGCTGGAACATTCGTTCCAGGTTCTTGTACTGAATTTGTGACTCCTTTTCTGTAGTTTTGCATAGCACTTTGGTAATACAGACAAGCATCTGCATGAGCTAAGTTGAACAGTGAACTAGTACTGTGGAATTTCTGAAAAGTTTGTCTTTGTTTTCTGAAGTTAAATATAAAATTGCTTCTCTTCTTCACTTTTGTTACATTCTGTGCTTAACTTCATTTACACTGCAATTACAAAAAAAAAATGGGACCTATGTCCCATTTTCAAAAATAGTTTAGGAACGGAACTCTAATAGAAAACTAAAAGGATTTAACAGCTCAGATAATTTCAAACTTAATATTCAAGCTATTAAGGAACAAAGAGTCCTATTGAATATTTCACTTTATTTTCAGCACTAAAATCTTGCATGGTTTTACTCACCATTAAAACTAATAAATTCTGGCTTGAAGTTTACTACAGTTCTCCAGTTAGTCTCCTTAGTAGCTGATGACAGGTTTAAGGGCAAATATCTTGTGACCCATTGAAGCCTTACAACAAACATACGTTAAATGTATTGCTCCTTAATTCATCACATGGACACCTTTCTGTGTCATGTTTGTAGTGGGAATGGTTTGAGAGCAAAGCTGTTGAATTTTCAGTTTAGTCTATGCACTCGTGTAGTGTTTGGAGGTTAATGCAGAATTTTGTTTGGTCATCAGAAGTGATGAATTCTCTTATTTTAGCAAAGTTGCATGTAGCAAAATGATGAATAAAGAAGTGATTTGCATACTGATAAGAGAAGGAAAGATAAGCTGTGTAAGTCTTGATGCTGTGGACTGAAATAAAACTCAGAAATGTACATATATAAAGAGAGTTTTATTCCAAAATAACTTTATTCTCTTGTTCATCCCATCAGTGACCTTTTCCTATTTATGAATGATTAAATACCTAATTATGTATAATATACTAGTGCAAAAGTATTTCCTGATGAAAAACATAACATCCAATTCTGGTGCTTTATCACTGCAAAATGAAATTTACTTTTTGCTCTGTGGCAGCAGACAAGAATCTGAGTAAGATGAGGACAGATGAAAGAAGAATTTCTCTATAGAAATTCTTTTGTTTCGTGGACTGTTCCTTTCTTGCTAAAGGTATAAAGGCAATTCACAGATTTTGCTCTGGCCTCAATGTTATATTGGAACTAACAGAAGCAGGGGTGGTGGTGTTTAATTTATTAAATAGTTAGCTTTTTGGTTACTTAAATAATTAATTGGAGGGAAAGAGAACAGAAAGAGATAAAACTGACAGGACAACCTTTTATAAATACTTCAGATGGTGCAAAACGCCAAAACAATTCCAAATGCTCTTTCAGAGTGAACAGATTTTGCTAGGCTCAAAGGAAAACAACAGCGTCCAGGACTAAAAACTAACCAGAACCTTTATTTGGTTATGACACTGTACTCCCTTTGATAAGGTTATACATGTATTTAGAAAAAGTTACATTAGGTCCTTCTGCTCATGATTGACCACACTTCCTCAGGCACACCTTGCAAGCACTGCTGTACCCAGTTCAGCCTAATGGGAACTGCAGGAAATATGTTACATGTAGTATATCCAAACATAGGACCACTGAAAACCAAAGATATTGTGGGAGCTGGAGGCTCAGGCATGTTTGAGCTGTAACTATGAAATCTTCTTGACTACCCTAAATGCTTAACAGCCTTGTAGTTGATTTTTTTTGTCCAGTTCTTAACATACCATTTTCTATATGATATTACAAAAAATGTTTTTAGTAATATGTTTACCTAGTGTAAAAATCTGTCACTGAATAAGCCCACAATTGACTTACACCCCAGCAAAATCGATCATTTTCCTCAGGAAATGGCAGAGAAGGTGAAAATGAAGACCTTGTCCAAATGCAAACCCACTCCCAATGAAGTGTGGATTCCAATAGATTAAAGGAGTGCTCTAGAAAGTTCAGTTTCAAACAAGTTTAAAGAGTCATATCTGGATTTTAATGTTGGATCTAAAATGTGCTCCTATAGACTTAGCAACCTTATTAGACCTATGTTTTGACAAAACAAAACAGCTATTCCACCACACTAATGTGAGAGCATTTCTGCACTAATGATTTTGACAGAAGGCTTATAAGTAATGTGCAAAGTTCTTGTCACAAATATATTAATTAATTTCCATATCCCACTCTCTATTTCGTGCTTCACATATAAGAATAAGACACATTGAAATCTCTAAATGCAATCACTTACTGGAGAAGAAAAAAAACCCCAAAGGAACATGTTCAACACTGCAGTCAGATCTTATGTACTCTTCCACTTTAAGAAGACAAAAAAAAATTAGTTATGCTGTTGGAAAGATCATCAGGGTTGCCTTGAAATACCATGTATATTTTGGCCAAGTTTCCATTTTCACAAGATGCTACAGGAAAATCTTTTAACATACAATCACACTTAGCAGTGGTCATTCAAAACAAGTTTCCTAAAGTTTTGAAAGTTTTCCTAATGCAAATATCTAGCAAGCCCACTTGGGAAAGTATCTCATGTCCTAATAAATAAGTAGGGTTTATAAATAGGATAAATAAATAAGCCTTCATAATATGTGATGTTCTCCCACTAAATATGTTAGCTTAGTTTGAACGAAAAGAAAAAAAGACTAAAGGAAACTCAGTTTCAGGAAAAAAACCAAACTGAAACAGTACAATTTAAATTACTTTCAATATGCCACAGCTTCCTGAATTGATTTTAACATGTAGAGAAGGAAAATAGGAAGAATGTTAGGAGAAGGAGACAGGGAGGAGGAAGTAATCATCAGTATCCTACTCCTATTTTAGAACAGTGAGTATAATTCAGAAGCATGCTATCCCATTTCTTCAAAACCTTCTAACTTTTCACTTGTGAAGAAGTTATTAATCAGAAAATTAGATATTGGTTATAGATGCATAGGATTATGGTTTGACACCATTTCCCACAGCATTCCACTTGAGAAACTGGCTGCCCATGGCCTGGACAGGCATACTCTTTTCTGGGTAAAAGCTGGCTGGATGGCCAGGCCCAAAAGGTAGTTGTGATTGGAGATCAATACAGTTGGAGGCTGGTAACGAGTGGTGCACCCCAGGGTTCAATGTTGGGCCTAGTTCTGTTTAACATCTTTATCAATGACCTGGATGAGGGGATTGAGTGTACCCTCAGCAAGTTTGCAGATGACACTAAGCTGGGTGGAAGTGTGGATCTGCTGGAGGGTAGGAAGGCTCCACAGAGGGACCTGGATAGGCTGGATTGATGAGCCAAGGCCAGTTGTATGAAGTTCCACAAGGCCAACTGCCGGGTCGTGCACTTGGGTCACAACAACCCCATTCAACACTACAGGTTTGGGGATGAGTGGTTGGAAAGCTGCTTGGCAGAGAGGGATCTGGGGGTGCTGGTCGTCAGCAGACTGAATATGAGCCAGCAGTGTGGCCAGGTGGCCAAGAGGGGCAACAGCATCCTGGCTTGTATCAGAAATAGTGTGGTCAGCAGGACCAGGGAAGTCATCCTTCCCCTGTACTCGGTGCTGGTGAGGCCGCACCTCGAATACTGTGCTCAGTTTTAGGTCCCTCACTACAAGAAGGACATTGAGGTGCAGGAGCATGTCCAGAGAAGGGCAATGAAGCTGATGAGGGGTCTGGAGCCCAAGTCTGGTGAAGAGTGGCTGACAGAAATGGGGTTGTTCAGGCTAGAGAAGAGAAGGCTGAGGGGAAACCCTATCACCCTCTACAACTGCCCAAAAGGAGGGTGTAGTGAGGTGCGTGTTGGTCTCTTCCCGCAAGTAACAAGCGATAGAACAAGGGGAAATGGCCTCAAGTTGCACCAGGGGAGGTTTAGATTAGATATTAGGAAAAAATTTCTTCATTGAAAGGGTTGTCAGGCACTGGAAGAGGTTACCCAGGGAAGTGGTTGAGTCCCCATCCCTGGAGGTATTTAAAAGACAGATAGACCAGGTGATTAGAGACATGGTTTAGCAGTGAACAGGTACGGTTGGACTTGATGATCTTAAAAGTCTTTCCCAACCAAGTGGTTTTATGATTCTATGGTATCTTAAATTACATTTTGAGAGTACAGTTTGTCCGTAGGTACTTTTGATAGGCAGTGGATTTTGGTAAATAATTGGGGACTTAGGGAATCTGAGGGATAATTCTTCAAGTGTGAGGAACAAATGGATATATTCAAGAAACTAAGAGGTGGAGAAATAATAGAAAAAAGGAAAAATTCAGGAAACTACTGAATATTTTCCATGAAGTTACATGGAGCAGATTGCAGTGAAATATATTCTACTTTAATGGACTTTCCTGAGTTTTGTACTGATATGACTGAAGGCATATATGAGCCTGGGTGAAGTTTCACCAGACCAAAATTCTGAAATAAGTAAAAAAACGTTAAGTAAAAAAATGGCACATTTCACCTGGAGTTGCTTAGGATATACGCCGGTATGTTTTGAAAACTCTGTGGGGAGGGCAAGAGGGAAACAGAGGTGGGAAATGCAAGGTGCTTATGCGAATGAATAATTTTACATACTATCCAAGCTGTACATTTCATGAGGAATGCAACCAGTAAGTGGGAAGGATCCTCTACCTGTCAGAAATCTGGGGACCTTAAGCAAGCAAAAACCAGCAGACTGACTTTCACCTAACAGCTAAACAGCCAAAATTAGTTGGAGGGAGGGAAGGAAGAAGAGCAGGAAAACTGTTAGCTTAAAATGTACTGGGAAGGGGAAGAAGATACTGGTGTTTGAAATTAAGGCCTTTTTTTTTACTCTTTTAACAACATTGCACTAGAGTCAGAAAGTGTGAGTATTAACGTCAATCTTTCTTCTCATTGCCTATTGTTTAACAGTTTGACAGATTTTTTGTTCATAAATTAGCCTATAGTCTGGTCATACATATGCAGCATTAGATCAGTGGAAGGATTTTTTTGGCAATTTTTGCATGAACTAGAGGGAATCTTAAATACTTTCTCAACTTTGAAATGCATCTAGTGGTGAATTTGACTGTCACTTCTTTTTGTTTTGGGATTTTTTGGTTGACTGCTTTTTGAGATTTTTTTTTAAATAATAGCAATTCCACACAGTTTAGGCTTAGTTTATCTTTGTACCGTATTAAGAAAATCTTTAAAGCAATATTAAAAATATCACCAAATTATTTCATAAATAAGGGTTATGTGCATTGTCTTATTTTCTGGTTTTTATATATACATTTTGGTATTTCAAATGTGGAGTGGGACTTCATATGTGTTCCCGGATATTTATGATTTAGTCTTGAATTTCTACAAGAGTATTTCAGGCTATCGCGTTTAGACTTGGCAAGTTTTGCCTATAGTGACCTGAACTGCTCTGAACTGGATGTAACAGCCCCTGTTCTATAGCAGGAATAGCACTAGCTAAGTTGTTTAAATGTAAATTTTAAAATCATCAAGATGCTGAAAACATCAAGATGTGTGATGTACACGAGTCTTAGAATGAGCTCACTGTACTCATGCATGCAAGTTTTGTTAAATCACTGAGGCAATCACTTGTGTGCTTTGCTCAATTAGTGCCTTGGAAAATACTCAATGTTTCTGCAGAGTGTACAAGACTGAAATCCATTCCCAAATAGTAATGACTTCTTATCTCTTCTTATCTCTTGATGGCTTCTCATGTCCATTCCTGGATTTCTCTCATAGATTGCTAAGATTTAACAGAGTGAAACTGTATTTGTTGTTATGCTTAGTATTTCCTATTATGCACAGTTTTGTATTTCTGAATTTGCTGTTCATCTGGGGCATTTTAGTATCTGGTGTCTAAAAGAAAACTGTAGGTATAAATAACATGCACATCAGGATAACTCTAATGATATGGTCCGTCAACTCAGGTAGAAATGAGACGATATCTCCAGCAACTGCTTAGGTTTGGCTAAGATGTTGTTATAGTAAAGCTAAGGGATGGTCACCATTTTTTTTCTGAAATTAGCTTCTAGTGTTTCTAGAAATCCCATGTCTGTTTTCAGCACCTTCACAATCTTTCAGAAAAGACATCCCTGATTTATAGAAAAAAATACTTTGTTGATTATTCTTTCTTTGTATTTCTGGTACCATAAAATATATTGCATGCTCTTCAGCATTCACTTACTTGAAACAAAATTTTAGAATTACCTCCTTATCTTTAATATAAAAGAGTGAATAGTATGAAATATCTGCTAGTGTAAATTACAGTTGCATTTTATAAATGACTCATGTTAAATAATTTACTTTATAATGTTAAAACTAATGCAGCTAGCAAGATTTCTTGGTTGGGAGTTTAACAAGATTTGAAGTGCTCTCTGTCCTTTAAGCCAATGGTTACCATTACAGTGGGGCAAAAAAAAGCATTTATTACTGTCCTGGCTTCAGCTGGAGTAGAGTTAATTTTCTTCATAGGAGCTAGCATAGTGCTGTGTTTTGGATTTAGTACTACAAGAATGTTGATAACACACTGATGTTTTTAGTTGTTGCCAAGTATTGCTGAGACTACTCAAGGACTTTTTGAGCTTCTCCTGCTCGGCCAGGTGCATAACAAGCTGGGAGGGAGCACAGCTAGGACAGCTAACCCAAACTGTCCAAAGAGCTATTCCATACCATATAACATCATGCTTGGGGAGGGTTAGTTAGTCGGTCGGTTGCAGGGAGAGCGATCGCAGCTCGGAGAGTGATCATGGCTCGGGGAGTGATCGCTGCTCGGGATGGGCTGGGCATCGGTCAGCGGGTGGTGAGCAATTGCATTGTGCATCATTCGTTTTGTATATTCTGTATATTCTGTTATCATTCTCATTATTACTATTATTATTATTTTCTCTTATTAAACTGTCTCTATCTCAGCCCATGGCTCCAACCCTTTTTTTTTTCTTCCCGATTCTCTCCCCCATCCCACTGAGGGAGGGGAGAGTGAGCGAGCAGCTGTGTGGTGTTTAGTTGCCAGATGGGTTAAACCATGACAATTACAAGCTGAGGAAAACATCTTCAGATACTGAAATGTTCAGTTTTGCCACTTTTAGGATAAAATCTTCAGATACTCAGTGCAAGACACTGAGAGGGACATGCATGCTAAGCCTACCAGCTCCTTCTGTGTCGGCTCAGGGATCCCCCTGTGTTCCTTTGTATTATATGTGCATGACTCTGTCATCAGTATTGAGCTCCTTTCTTTTTAGGGGTGCTGCCTAGATTTTTTACTTGGTGTTCTTTCATAGAAAGCTAGTTTATAACCATTCTTCCAGTAAGTGGAGCATTCTAGGAAGAAGATTTTGTCCTATGTGGAATTTGTTTAAAAAAACAAAACACTTATTTTATCCTGTAAGTAAACACTAGTTTTTAAAAAATGTTGTTTCCCTAACATTCAGTATGATCCAGAAGGTGGTTCTAATTTTGAAACTTGATTTTTGTTGGGGTTTTAGTCTTTGTTTTTTTTTTTTAATCCAGAATTTTTCTAGTCAGAGCTGTTATGCTTTAGGCCAAGTGAAATAGATGAATATTATTTCCTTCCTGCTGTCATGAAAAATGAACATGCTATGCCATTTTGTTCTCATTATAGTCCTAACATTGTATTAAAATAATGAATGTTACGCTTTTTTGCAAGTTCTATCAAGCTTTGTAACAAGACTGATATAGAACTAACATTCCTTATCTCATTCTTGTTTCAAAGGACTCCGCTCACATAAAGATTAGCTTGCATCAGGTTATATTAGGTTTTTTAGTCATATTATTTCAACTACAAAACAGATTATTTCTTCAAACTTCAGATGTAGGATCTTACATGTAAGATAATGCAATAAAGTTATATACACTGTATGCCATCTGCCATTAAACATTTTTAACTTTCGATTTGCATATGAAAAACTGAATACAGTCAATAATTACAGTTACATATTCAATACCCTTGCTATTCTGTAATGATGCAAAGTATCCAAAGATGTAACTATGCATTGAGGTAGGCAGGTAGTTGGACACTTCCATCTTTAAGAGACCATTCTTAAACCGTCTCCCCAAAGAACATTTTATCAAAGAAAAAAATGGTAACATCTGGGACCCAAGGTGCTCTTCTCAAATCCAAGCTCTTTGACTTCAGATAGTGAACTTGGACAGTGAGTTCAGAGGAGGGCCGTGAAGATGATCAGAGGGCTGGAGCACATTTCCTGTGAAGGCAGGCTGAGAGAGCTAAGCTTGTTCAGCCTAGAGAAGAGAAGGCTCCGGGGAGACCTTATAGAAGCCTTCCAGTATGTCCTGATTTTGGCTGGGATAGAGTTAATTTTCTTCATATTAGCCGGTATAGTGCTGTGTTTTGGATTCAATACTAGAAGAATGTTGATAACACACTGATGTTTTAGTTGTTGCTAAGTAGTGCTTAGACTACTCAAGGACTTTTTTCACCTTCCCCTGCTTGGCCAGGTGTACAGGAAGCTTGGAGGGAGTGTTCAAGGCCAGGTTGGATGGGGCATTGGGCAACCTGGTCTAGTGGAAAATGTCCCTTCCCATGGCAGGGAGGCGGGAACTAGATGATCTAAGGTCCCTTCCAACGCAAACCATTCTATGATTCTGTGGTTTAACAGCTTTTCTAATAATGAAGGTAGATAGTAAAAATCACGGAATTGGTACCAGAAGAACCTGACACTCTATTTCTAAATTGGCTGGATGACTTTTAAATACATTTTTGTATATCACAGAATCACAGAATGGTTGAGGTCAGAAGACACCTTTGGAGGTCGTCTGGTCCAACCCCCTGGTCAAGCATGGCTACCTAGGGCCACCATGTAGTTGGAGATCCTATTAAATGAATAAAAGTATTAAATGTTAAAACATAAATCACCGTGCTGGGTTTGGAAATAAAAATAAAGTAAGTGTAGTTTCTTCAAGTTTAAGAAAATATTATTTTTTTATAAGGTGTTTTATTCCATTTACTGATTAAACGATCTTGCTTTGTGATATTGTTTGAAACAATATTTTGTTAAAAAATCATGCAGTGAGCCACACACAGAACTCTGGATAGTTCAATGGAGAGAGCATGGAACATGTAACCTTTTAGCAGAACATTCAAATAGGTGAAGATAAGCCTGTCATATAATACTAGGTAACATAAGTTAAGTGAAGTTAATGTACAGTCATAGTCACAGTAAACAATGGGAATTGTTTTCCCTAGAATAGATAATTTTTTTTTTACATTACAGAAATAGAACTATCCTGGAATACTGAAGCTGTTTATTTTGACATTTAGCATATACAGCATAAAATTAAGATAATACCCAAACTGTCATCACAGAGAAACATATATTTCAGCTCCCAGTTTAATGAAAATGTCTGAGAATTCTAGAAGCCAGAGGTTGGCTAATGCCAGGTGGATTGGAAAAATGAAGTAAATTAACCACACAGCATGGCTCTAATACAGTCAATTAAAGCATTATCTTCTGCACATGGTCTAACTAGACTGTCTTAGGTTGGCTTCCTCTAGAAGCTCTGCTTGTACTCCAGGCTCATGTTTTAAGGCTTACATAAACCATCCCAAGCAAGAGCCAGTCCTTAAATAGACTGAGCCAGAGAAGCCTTGGCAACTAACAGCAATACTAAATGTTAAACTCTCTTTGTTTCAAAGGGGATATATCTGCTACTGGGGCATTCTTGCACCAGATTAGTTCCAGTTATGTGCTGGCTGGTGAGGATAACGAAAAAAAGAGCAGCAGACCAGTGACTGTTACTCTGGCTGCAGAGCATAAAGAATCACAGAATCATTTGGTTGGAAAGACCTTTAAGATCATCAAGTCCAACCGTACCTGTTCACTGCTAAACCATGTCTCTAATCACCTGGTCTATCTGTCTTTTAAATACCTCCAGGGACGGGGACTCAACCACTTCCCTGGGTAACCTCTTCCAGTGCCTGACAACCCTTTCAATGAAGAAATTTTTTCCTAATATCTAATCTAAACCTCCCCTGGTGCAACTTGAGGCCATTTCCCCTTGTTCTATCGCTTGTTACTTGCGGGAAGAGACCAACACGCACCTCACTACACCCTCCTTTTGGGCAGTTGTAGAGGGTGATAGGGTTTCCCCTCAGCCTTCTCTTCTCTAGCCTGAACAACCCCATTTCTGTCAGCCACTCTTCACCAGACTTGGGCTCCAGACCCCTCATCAGCTTCATTGCCCTTCTCTGGACATGCTCCTGCACCTCAATGTCCTTCTTGTAGTGAGGGACCTAAAACTGAGCACAGTATTCGAGGTGCGGCCTCACCAGCACCGAGTACAGGGGAAGGATGACTTCCCTGGTCCTGCTGACCACACTATTTCTGATACAAGCCAGGATGCTGTTGCCCCTCTTGGCCACCTGGCCACACTGCTGGCTCATATTCAGTCTGCTGACGACCAGCACCCCCAGATCCCTCTCTGCCAAGCAGCTTTCCAACCACTCATCCCCAAACCTGTAGTGTTGAATGGGGTTGTTGTGACCCAAGTGCACGACCCGGCAGTTGGCCTTGTGGAACTTCATACAACTGGCCTTGGCTCATCAATCCAGCCTATCCAGGTCCCTCTGTGGAGCCTTCCTACCCTCAAGTAGAGGGCAAACTGAGGGAATGCTCACAGTTTGTTATCTTCTGAACCTGTACAGAACAAATCTCTTTATCAAAACGTTAAAAGTGCACAGCATATAGAGCAATTAGAGTCTCTCCTCTCACTCTGGGGAGACATGTTTTTAAGGTGGCAAATTCAGCTGGTGAAAAGAACATGTCAGTTACCTTTGGAGTTGAATGCCGTACATGTATGCCTTTCATTAATTGTTTACAGGCTGTGTTTTCCTTATATTCTGTAACTCAAGCCATGGACAGGATGAATGAAATTCAGTCAGAAATTAATCTGTATTTTCATGTTTCCTTTTCCTTCTTTAGCTCAAAGTCTAGCCCTTGGCCATCTTACTTAATGCTATTTAACTATTTTCCAAAGGAAGAATTACTTCCTTATGTGTGAGCTTTCTTCTGATATTTCCCTCCAGAGTATTTCACCCAAATCAACTTGTTTTTGAAAACCCTATCTAAGTCAAAGGAATTTGGTATCACATTTTACAAATGGGGAGAGAATAATGAGAGAGCTTGAGATCAAAAGTATCTACACTGTACTAACACAATTTGTGACAAAAAGAGGTTTTTTGTTTGTTTGATTTTGGGTTGGATTTTTTTAGAGTGCTTATTGTTGTGTGCACTTTGAATATTCAAGTACGGTTTCTGTTGACTTCTGTTGAGTTATTCATTTAGTTGTTTTCATCATGAAAATCAGATTTGTCATCATTAAATCCATCACTGTAAGGACAATAAAGTGTTAAAAGGAGTTCTCTAAATGTCTTAGAAATTAAAGTGTTAAAGACTGAATGAACAGTTATTATAAGGGAAGATCATGGCTACTTTTAACAAGATACTTGACCTGTTTTTGAAAAAGATTTAGGACATGATTGACAGCAATAACAAAGAATTACTTAGTATTCCAATATATCCCTTCAATTTTGTGTTTCAACTTAAAGCCATTGCCATATGTCCTAAAGAATAAGAAATACAAACGGAACAATTTTGTGATTTCTAAATCAATTAAAATCTATTAATAGTATTTTTTTATTACTTATACCTCTGCTGTAATTTGTTTTTTCTCTTTATGTATACATGCAAAGTAGATAGAGCATGTCTTCCTTAAATGTTGTTTCAAACTGATAGATTTTACAAGCAGCATTAAGAATATATCTGTGAAATGAACTAGAATATTTTTCCCTAATAAGATCCTGAAAGAATGATTAAATATAGCTATTGAAATTTTCTTTTGATGTCTGTGTTGAGAAACATATTTCTGATATAAATATGTTATATAAATAATCAATGTACTATATTTCCTTTGTTTTTAATTGCTTGCAAAACTTTTGCATTTATAAAGTATTAAACCAGCAAGGTTTCCCCTAAACCACAAATGTTCCCTAATGCAAATGTTGAATTCTCTGCAACCACTGAAACAATATTCTTTGATCTGAAACTGTGTAATATGGTTATGTTTAGGAATTTTTCAACCTTTGGCCAGTATTTAGTTATTACTTGAAAAAAAATCATCTGAAATGCATCATTTGCTTTTGGTCTTGATTTTCTTGTCATCACCCCATGCAACGCCCGTAGCCTTTTGCGTTTTGTACTTTAACAGTTCCCTGGACTATTTCCATGCCTTGAAGGGCCTGTCATGAGATTTTATTGTGCCAAGATTATCTCCTGGACTGTGTTGCCTTTAAAATACCATGATAGTAAACGAAGCTGGATGTAGAATTTGTTACCTTGCAATATTCAGTCAATAGGATTAATAAAAAAGCAGTCAGAGTTTAAAGTCTGGCCATTTGTAATAGGATTTAAAGCTCAGCTAGACTAGGGGGTCATTTTGGAAGATAAAACATCAAGAGTGAATAGGCTTAGTGTCGAATCCTCTTTCATTAGTCATTAGTGAATATCAGATGTTAATTTAATTTGAAGCTCTAGGGAGTGAAGTTTTGGAAATAAAAAAGATTTTTTCTTAGTTGTTCCTCTCAGTGCCTTGCCAGTACTTCACAGATGACGTATCTTTCCTATCACAAGACCATCAATATTCCATTTTGAACAGTTATACTAAATATCAGTAACACCTTTTTTGACTTTTTCATACAAACAGTAATCAAAAAGTATTTTTTAAAGCACACATTGACTTTTTGCCTTGTGAACTCTGATATTTCTCTGGCAATAAATAGCAAGAAAAGGAACTTCCAAATGTCCACAATTGACATCAAACATGAAAGTGCACATTACGCATCACACGCATGCTATATACAGGTAAATAACTGCAGACTTTATTATTTCTAATATTGTTTTGATTTTTCAATATTTTGAATACCCTTTATAGAATGGAACACAAATAAAAAAAACCCACAATTGCTCCCCTACTCTTCTTCCATGTCTATCACTCTGTCCTCTCTAAAGCATACAGTGGCTTTTGTATGAGTAGCGGAATTTGCAGCATATATGCATGCCATGCAAGTTCCTAAATTTTACCTTATTTGATAAGACATTTGCAATTTGAAGACTAAACCTAATTAAAAATATTTTAAAGTAGAAGAAATTCTGGCAAAACCACTTTTTTAATGCCTGTGACCCGGTGAGCAAAAAATATTTACTTTCCCTGTAGTTTTAGAAAAAGTGTCAGAACACTGTAGTTTTAAGAGTTCAGAGACTTAAGAGGCTTAAAACTGAAGAGGAAGTGGTAATTGTCTAATGCTAAGTATTAAAAGCATATGAGAGGTTTTAAAGTGGCTTTGTGTAGAAAATAATGAGCTACAGAACTGCTTATAGCAGTAAATCGCCAAAATTGTGATGTTCTAATACTGGCTTTACAACAGGTTCTTATTCTGAATCAGTAATGTGTCTTCCTTTCATTATTTTTAAAATACGTGACACTATAACTTCTGATAATATACCTTAGTAACTCAACAAAGGCTGCCTGCCCCTGCAAGGAGTCATGCTTTCTCATTCCGCAGAAGTGACTGAAGGGGGTGCTTCATATGGGCTTTGGAAATTCTTCAGAAACTCAGCTGCCCTGTAGAAAGTTTTGGCTTTTTTCCCATTGAAGACCATTAAGGAGTGGTCATTTTGTGTCATGTCTTAGGCTGATGTTAACCCTTCAAATGTAAAGGAGTTATGGCAATTTCAAGCCAAAAATACCCATCTGTATAAATAATTTTCTCACCTATTTTCTAAACTAATAGATTAGATGTTTAGCTCTACTCTAGTTCTACTCTTATGTAGTGTTACAATTCCAAAAAAAATCATCATATGTTAATTCCTCTGAGACAAAAATTAAGCATGTTTTGTTAAAAATGGAAGGCTTCATGGAACTTAATGGCTTAATGGGTTAGTGGCCATACTCATTTCACACTTAAGTGATAAAAATTTACTTCTCACCATTGGCTTCAGTAGATCTCTCCCAGGGCCTATTGTTTGAGGATTTACAACTAATTTTATTCACCAGTTATTAATATTTCTTGTTTAGTTTTGTTCATATTTTGTCTTAATTTCATCTAGCTAGCAATACAAAACTGGTTTGACTTGTGTGTTAAGTCGGTTAAGTTATGGTGGAACATATTTAATAAATGTCCATTGCAATCCAACACTTTTAAGCATATATCACCAATTATACTCCTACTGAGTAACTATGTGTTGAGTACAATTCTATGGCTATTGAAATTAACTGGAAATGAATCTACACAGACAGAGCCGATTAAAAGCTTCAGCATCAGAATAGCTAATCAACAGATCCCTATTTGTGAAAGCCAAAATTTTGCAGGAATATTTCAAGTTTCAGAAAAATATCTTTAGGGGAAGTAATTCCCTAAATCTAAGATACTTTATTTTTCATTCAAGCCAAGACACTAGAGAGGAAATCCTCTGTGAGGCTGAATGAAGTAAAGATTAGGTCCCTCAGTGGGAATGCAAACCAGAATGTCACAAGGACTTAGTGCAAAAGAGTGCAGACACCTGAATGTGAGTTTCCCACTTTTTCAGGTGAACACACTGGACACTTTGACAGTCTCTCATGCTTTTCAAAGTCCTTTTTGGTGTAGTTGATGTAGTAGTAGTACATGTTACATTTCATTACTGTTTTAAGAACAGGAAAATGTGGGGGGTTTCTTTTAGTTTTGAAACAAATTAGCTTGTCCATGTTTTGCAGTCTGTGTTGATCCTTTTTTTTTTTTAAGTAGGGGCTAGTGTACTTGAGACAAAAATCTTTAGTGATATATCATGCCATGTCATTCTAAATACATCGTGGTGATAATTTTCTCTCTTATGTATGTTACCACTCAAGATGCATATGACAAGGTTGGTTGTATGCTCTAATGAAATATAATGTATTCTTCCAGTGTCTTGTGACTGATTAATTTTCTTAGCCTTAGCTTATTTTTGAGTTTTTTTCCAACTGTTCTGAAGGACAATAGGTTGATGTCTGCCAAGTAAAATGCAGTGGCAATGTACATTTGCAGGTATCAATAACTGGATTACTCAAACTGTCAATTCAAATAGGAAGGATTCAATTTCAAAAGCTTGAAACTATAGTGTTTAAAGCACTAATTCTTCTTAGATATCTTATTTCTGCCTACAGATCTTTGCTCTATATTCATAACTTTTTTTTTCCCAGTGTTTCAACAAATTATGAGAAAATTATCTTTGTACTGAGAGCCCTTTGCCCTATATATACCTGTCACCTGTAGGCTCCTTGATGACATGATGTATAACAAACCATTGCTTATACTTGAGGCATGTTTTCCTTTTTTTGTTTTATTTTTATTATTTCTACACCATTTCACTAACTGTTACTTTCTGTATTTTTGTAGTCCCTTTACTTTTCCTTTTGATTGCCAAAGATGATGAGTGGGGGAGTATTTGAGGATTATCAAGCTGTATTAGGGCTTGGTTTGACACAGCACTGTGATGCCAGCGCTCCACATGATTGTGAAGCACTAGAAAATGTAATCTTGTTAAACTTTGAGTTTCAGTATCTGAATATAAGAAGTATCCAAGTTACTTTAGCAGCACCAATGTCATTACTTCCAATCAGGTTTTATGTTTGTAAAGGAGTAATATTTCTGAAAACTGCAGCTTGTATTAATGATGTGACACTGATTGTAACTGGTGATGGGTGAAAGCAAAGACAATCTGGGCCCACCTATCAGGGATTAATTATTTTTGCCCGACAGGTTGAATTTTACATCTTTTCTCCAGGTCCCTGAAATCTTAGTGACTGTAACACAATGAACTATGTTATTATGGATAGGCCTTAGGAACACGTACTATCCTTTCTTTTAATCCTGTAGGTACCACTGGACATCTTTGCTTTACCTTTCATTTCTCTCTTGTCTGCCTTTGCTTCATTCATACTGTGCAAATAAACTTTTATTAGCTTACCTTTTTGAACTTTGAACTATTAGTGGATTCTAATTTTCCCTGTCTTATTTTGTTTAGTCTTGTTTTTTCTTCTTTTTCCTTCTTCCAGTCTTGCATTGTGACATTTTTTTTCCCAAAGGTTGACAGTTGTTTTTTTAAAAATACATTTCTATGTTTTCTTTTCTGTTTCTTTTCTGCTTTTCTCTCTGGGATTTTTTTTTTTTGTGTTTTGTTTTTCTTTTTTTTTAATTTCACCTGAATAGCCTGTAAATATTTAGGTGTATCCCTTTTACAATTGACATACTGTGTCCTGTGTTATTTGATTACATAACTTAATGCTCTGTGAGTAATCCTGTAGTGGATTATCTGCAGCACTTTTCTGTGCAAGTCCATGTCTGTTTTAATAATAATGTTAATTATTATGAGTCATAATTAAGTGGTTTCTATTTTACTTGACTAAAATGGGGAACAAAATATTTTTTGTTGTTGTTTTCCAAAGTACAGATAACCTTGAAACAGAGTTAATAAGTCAGTATGGATAAGTTACTAAAAGTCAGATATAATTCAAAAGGCACTTCTGTTCTATATTCTGTGCAAACTGTAGATTTGTGAAGAGAAACTGAAACATCTTTATAGTTTAGAATCTTTTTAGACTCTTGTTTTTATAGTGCAGTTGCCTCAGATACTCTTAAAGACATTAAGAATTGTATGACTTTTGCTGTCTGTGTCTTCTTATTTAAATGTTCTGCCCCATAATTAAATCTGGATCAAAAGCCCAGGACTTAAAAAAAAAAAAAGTCTGGTTGCAGAGTGCCTTACTTTGGTCATTAGCACACAGAGCTTACTGCTGGGAAAGAATGATGCTCAAAAGAAAGAGGAAAATAGCACCTGCTTTCTCACGCTGGTTTATGTTTGCAGTCTTGATAAAAATGCAAGACAGCATATGCAGAAACTGTGCGGAAGAACTATTCATATGGTAATTCCTTTGTATTTGAATAATTTCTTTTCAGGTGCCTGAATGAATGCCAGACTAGTGGGAGAATTTGAGCATCCCCTCTCTTAAGTTAGTAAGTGCCATATTTAGAATCTAACTGATTTGTTAGATCAAAGACCACCACTTTGGGCACTCCAAAATGAAAGGTGGGGTCGGCTCACTGGTTGGAATAAAATCCAAGTTCATCTGAATATCTTATGTTTAGATAACATGATCCCAAATGAAATTTAGCAAACCTCAGTTTTGCTGGATGAGAGGAAGTGGCATTGTAGTTTTCCTCACATTATTTCCACTCATGGTTAGTGACAAAACACAGAACTGGGCTGATACTTGCTGAACCTCAGTCAGATGCAAAATACAATTTTTAAATGACATTATGTCACAGACCAATAAAAACATGCAAAAGAACCCCAGATCAAAGCTGACATTCATGACATGGGAGAAATAAATGCAATCAAACTTAGTAGCATGAGTTGGTGGATCAGAATTGACACTCTACTTTTATGAATCTTTCTGATTGGTGTCATAGCATCTTAATCTTTGTTCAAATTATTAAGAAGTATAACAGTTGCAAGCATTCTGTACCTGGGTCTTCTGCTGAATATTTGATGTGTTTGAAAATCAGAGCAAGTAATTTTTGTATGTGAGCATGCCCACTGTTGTTCTGAACAGGTTTCTTAAGGTTGGCCAGTGCTAACTGATAAAATAATACTTTGAATGAAATTAAGTAGCTGGTGAAAATCTGTAGCCTTTCATAAACTGGAAGCCTGTCTCAGTGTGGCCTTCTCTGTCAGTTTTAGTTCCGATATGGAAGTACACTGGTTTGTAGCCTAAAATCTATTTGCAGCATAAATTAAGCTAAATGATTGCACCAATACAATGTAAGGGTGTACAGTGTAGCACCTGGTCGCTAGTCTGCAAGCCATGTAAGTCTAAGCCCTGATCTTTCTTATTCATCTGTCAAGTAGCTTCTGTTCTAACATTACTGTTCAAATTTGATCCCGGATATAGTTTAAGATAGGAGTAAGGCGCATTTCATTTCACAGTATGTCATCTGTTTGTGCTCCTGTTTGCATTGTTTACTGTGTATTCCTTAATGTTTTGCTGACCCAAACAGCAGAAAGCATAAGTCATCAGAGTGTCTTGCTTATCTCATTTCAAATCAAAAGCTAACTTAGTTGGTTTCCCATTCTAACAGTGAATCTGTCCATATCCATTAAAAGCTTGGCCAAGATTTCTAACAAAACATGCCTGAGTATGCTCATAGTTTAGCAAACCTTTTGGCATCTGTGGCCAAGTGTCATGTTGGCAGCAAAACAATAAACTAGGCTCAGCTTTGTGTCTTTTTAGTTTTGCTTATGGAAAGAATTTTGGGTTTCTAATTGTTGACATTCATTACCCTGAAAAGTTGGGTTATTTTCCTAGGACTAAAGAATAGTCTTAAGTCTGCATAAGCCTAAAATATGTTGAATTTGGCACATGTTCCTGAAAGGAATGGACCCATTTTCCTTCCAGTATGTTATTTAGGTTATTCTCAATATAAAGGGAAAAAAAAAAGAAGTGTTACTACTTTTTGATTGTGTGTTTTGCTTTGAGTTTTGATTTTTGCTTATTTTAATTAAAAAAATAACATCCAAAATAACTCAAAAGTAAAACAGAAAGCTTGATCAAGCAAGCCTGGGAACTTGTGTACCACAAAATAGCTTCTGATAGCTCACTTATAAACAAAGGTCTAAACAAAACATGTAAAGATGCATGTGGGTAAACTTTATTGATTGCTGAAGGTGCTAAATGTGCCTGACACAGGTTGAGATTGGGTCCCAAGTGTGAGAAAACTTGTAAAGGTCGATTCCTGTACCCACTGGACAGTTCAGTACATTCAAGTGCTAACAACCTTCCATTGCTGCCTGCTGGAACAGAGAGGCCCATAGATCCTCTGGCTCAGCAGCACAACAGATGGTGGAAATGGTCCTGTTCTCACCCATCAGACTGTGTGGATGGCACATGACTGTTGTTGACAGGCATAACATAATAATAAGTAATAATAAAGTAGATTATAAGATGCCTGTTCCTTTAATTTCTTCTTACTAGAGAGGAAATCAACAAATCTTCCCAGCACAGAGATATAGGAGGCAATGGCAAATAGAAGTGGGGAACTGTGTGTATATAAGAGGAAAAAACTCTTAAGCAGTCTCAGGAGCAAAATGTGAGAAAAGATAATACCCTACTGCATTTCATCATCGTGTTCTAAAAATCCATTCCTGAAACATATTATTTCCTAACTCAACTTGAGAGCCAGTACAGCTCAAGTTTTACAGTAATATAGAAACTATTTAGCAGAAGCCCAACATGCACTTAAAGACACAGGGAAAAAACCTCCCCCTTTCTCTTAGTCACTCCAAATAATCATCCAGCTTTAAGGAGATCAAGGACTTTGAGTGATGCAGATAAATTTGGCAGGATTGCATGAAGAAAAAGGACAAGATATGAGGATATTGTTTTGGGGGTAATATTTCTAATGAAGATTATGGCATTTGAAAAAACATTAACGATCAGTGTAGTCTGATACTGGAGTAGTAAAAAAACTTCTCTTCACTGTATTTTTAAAAACTTTAATGTTTTTTTTCCTTTGCCTTAGAAGGCAGATTTATTCTACACTTAAGTTAAATCTGGGATTTTTTTGATTTATATATGTCTCTGTATGCTTGGAATGTTTGTCAAACGATCCTTTAGTCGTGGGATAACCACGTTATGCCTTTTGTAATTAGATCTTCCACATTGTAAGGGGCTTGTTGGATACAGTGTCAGTCAGTAAGCACATTACTAGCCAGAATGAATTAGAGATGAGGATACGGGTTTGCGACTGTTGAGGTATTGTGTTGGGGAGCTGTTCTGGCTCTCTCTGTTTGTATATATGAAGGAAACGGATTTAATGCAAATATCACAGACAGTGCTTTACTTGTAGGTTAGGGGTTCATGTTTTTCATTTCAGTTGTTCTCAAAATCCAGTTGACTTATATTTATCAGGTCTGGCCAGAAAAAAAATCTGCACTCTTTTTCTAATGCTGGTTGGACAGATTTCCTGAACTATAGTCTGAGGAAAAACACATTAACTGTAATAAATAGGTCTTATAAAAGTTTTAAATCCCACTATAGCTAATCAGTTCAAACAAGACATTTAAGCTGTAAATAGCTTTTAAAAGTAAACAGAGCTTTACACTAAGTGACAGCTACTATTACATTTTCTGCTTCTGAGTGTTAGAAAATTAATGTACCAAGAAAGTGCCTACTATTTAAGGGCATCTTGCTTCAGACATTTTTAACAACTGAAATTTGCAGTGGGTAGACCACTGAAGTGTCTCGTCATTAAATTATGCACTGTACATTAGAAACAAATGTACCACTGGAAACCTTGCATGACAGCACAGTCCTCAAGATTTGCCAATTAGGATGCTGATAAAACAGAAAACACAGCATGAGTTACAGATTATCTGGTCTACCTAAGGAAAAAAAAAACAGAAAGGGAGCAGTGGTTTTCTTTTCTGCTATACAACACCAGCTTCGAGAATTAACTAGTGGATACATTTTTTTTTTTTTAATTGCAAAGCAAGGGAATTATTTGATGGGATGGAAAAATTTTTTCTCAACTTACTTCTAAATGATATAATATTATACAATGGTAAGATGACATATGTTTTTTTAAGATTTAGTCTTAAGAATGTACTGATCTCAATTGGGAGAAAAAAATATCAGAGGAAGAAACATAAGAGGTGATAAGGTCATATTAGAACATTAGATATAAATTTGCATAACAGTGGTTTTGTGAGGAGTAATTCAACTTCCGCTATGCTTGTAAAACCAAAATGCTGTAAAACAGTTCCTTTACGTGTTTAACATCCTTATTTTTTGGACTTTTTGTTTGATTTTAGTTAGATAATGACATATCATTTTGTAATGCTGTGGGTTACGATTACTTATTTTATTTCTCAGAATCTTTCATATCTTTAAACCTCAGAATATTTATATTTTATAAATATGAATTTCTATTTTAAGCATACTACCTTCTGCAACCTTGTACTTATACATTACTTCTTTATGAGAGATGAGGTTAAAATGTGTAAATTCTCTCTTGTAAACAAACAGTGAAGCCACTGGTTGCTTTTAAAGGGGGATTAAAAGGGTAGTAAGAAATCTAGTGTAGTTGTACCTTAGGTACCTGATCCAACAGCTGTCAGAGTTGTCCGTGTTCAGTAGATTTAGGAAGAAGGTTAAAAATAGGCTTTATATAGGAAAGGAATTTGACTCATCTTTTTTTCTGTTTTTGAATATTTGTACTGACACACAGTACAATCATTTCTGTTCTTCAAAAGTTTTGATGTCATGGACTTCAGCCAAGAGGAAGAATAAATGTTTCCTGCTCAGCAGTGACTATTTTCTGGAGACTTGGTCAATTGTGTCAAGAAAATTTGCCTTTCTGAGTGAAGATGAGTTAATCTTGCATCTAAAATTCGTGGTTTCAAGATGTATGACTTTTTTTTGCCCCCTATAAAGTCATTTAATCTCTGGGCTGTTTCTCTTCCTATGCTTTCTCCTTCTGTCACCTCAATTTTAAGTGCTTTCACCAATAGAGATATGGGTAGGTGGAAATAAAGCTAATGGTAAAATCCAGTTTTTGAAGAGATTATTTATCTCCCACTTCAGCTACTCAAACAAAATTGAGGGAAATAGAGAAAATGGGAACCAATAGCATACAAAATAACTTCTTTTACAAAAATATGATTGCACACATGGTTTGGATGCAGGTTAGAAAAAATAAGAATTTAAATTTCAGAATCTTTCAAAAAATTTGTTTATACCACTGATCCACAAATATAGACCAGACTTGCTGCTGGCAGTTGCTGAGAATAACATTCAGTGGAACAGCTCATTGTTACTTAGTTCACAAACTTTAAAGCAAAATGAGATCAAAGTACTTTATTAATTTATTAACAACATGATGTACCAGAAAACAGTGGACTATATATTCAGGATCAATATCAATAATATAACAGATCAACTATAACACTAAACACTTACAAAATACGAATAACACCTAAAAATTTCTAAACACTCTTTGAAAACTAATGCCAAGAAGTTCTTATGACGCACATATGCACACACACACAAAACTACATGCATATCCCCCCTCTCTCACGTGCATTGGGGATCACAAGCACACCCCACTCCTGAGTGTGTAGGTCCCCCTACCTCCACACCCATCCTATGGAATACATGGGTGCTCCAGCATTATTTGCACCTGTGCAACACCCTGCACCCCACTGACCCATGTGCCAGGGATAAAGCCCTCCATGATGTCCCACATGCATGCCCCACACTGTCAGCCACCAGCTGGGTGCAGGCTTCTCCCAGTGTCCCTTGGGAATGCTGCTGTGCCCTACCTGGGCAGAGGTCATAGTGCCATGGGGTGACATCCAGCAGTGCCAAGCCATGTATAACTGTTGGTCTTTCCAGTGCAATGTCTCTCACCATTACAAACTCTCATACTTTTCTTATCTTTTCGGGCTGACTACTCCATCCTCTCTTCAGAAGTCTATTTCAAGTTCCATGGTTACAGTTTAATCTGGCTGATAATAATTGTCCTCTTTGTAATGCTCATTTGGGACAAAATGCCCTCCAGAAAGTTTTGATACAGACACGCTGTGTAGACTCACATCCTATGAAGTGCTGTTTTCTGGACTGCTTGCCAAGGATGATCCATGGAGGCATCCCCCTTAGTTGTTTCATTTTCACTCTAAGAACCTCATGCTTTGAAATAAGAATGAAGAGAATATGCAGTGCCTAATGACAGTTAGGATCATTATGATCAGTTTCTCAACTATATTAACATTTTTGAACCTGTTGTTTCAAGGAACCTTTAGTCTTGCAGTATGCTGTATGTTGGCTTCATCAAAACTTTAGTTTGTTTAAAAAGCATTAAAAATACTTGAGAAATTACAAACCTAATGGTATTCATTAAAAGTGAATGAAAATAATTGCAAGGCTGCATTGATATTGTGACTCCACAATTACAGCCATCTATTCTTACAGAAAGCCACCAACACTTGTTTTTTATAATTCTTTTTTTTTTTTTTTTAATAATTCTTGTTTTTCAAGAGCTGAAGTGTGGTATTCAACTAGGAGAAGTGGAGAGACACAGGAAGATTGCAGGACCTCACTCTCTAAAAAATTGATCTAGTACTGAATTAAGGTAAAAATCTTTGTCATGGCTGAGGAATAACAAGATAGTTATAAGTGGCTAAAGTTTATTGTTGTTGTGCATCTTTGATGTGTTGGTTCCTATTCCACACAGCATTGCAAATTATGCCTATCATTTCAACCAGTTTCTATCTCAGATAGGTGAGAAAATTGAAGAAAATAATAATCTGTATTAGAACAAAAGAAATGTACCACCACATTTATCATAAATAAGCTCTAATAGTAATAACTAATTTAAAGGTTCATTATCAAATATCAGTGTTGGTATTGTAAGCTTCAGCTTTCTTATCATCTGGTGAAAACATACACAGACGAAATGTTAAAAGAAACTACTAAAAGATCTCAAGTATACGTCTAGACTAAATCATCAGTACTTCACCATTCACTGCAAAGGCAATTGTATGCTGAGGGATAAAATACGGATTATTTGGGGAAAAAAAATTAGAGTTCATTACTGGATTTTCTTCTGATTTGTAATGGTAATAAAATTTCAAACCAAGGTAGCAGAGCCTTAGGCTGGCAGAATTATGCCTGATGGACTGCTTCATGGACTTAATTGAAGGAGGATTGTGTTACCTAGAAGCCTGCTGGGATTGTTGACTAACAAAAACCCAAACCTAAAGAAATTATGCTCAAATTAAGTTAAAATCATGTGCTTTTCCATAGGGCTGGGACCAGAAGCTGTGGCTGTGGCCTCACCCGTGAGAGCTGTTTTCTGATTGAGTGATGCCATGTGAGGAAGGTGCAAGAAGAAAAGAGCAGCTTTGTTGAATTAAAGATGAGTGGCCTCAAAGAGTCTCTGCTGAGAAAGACCTCAACTCTTCAGAGGTATGAAAGGTTGTATGTCCAAGGCAAGGCAGTAGAATAAGAGGGCAGGAGCTCCCAACAAGGGTGTAACCTGGAAGCTGGTAACTTCTGGCAGCAGCAGGAAGGTGGAGGAAGGCTTGTGCCAAGGCTGTGGTGTCAAAGGAAGACGAAAAGTTCTGCTAGGAGAATGCTCCAGAGACAGCACTACAGAGAATTATGGAGACTACCAAGGCTCATTCAGACCAGTATCTGTTGTTTCTCATCCACATGAGTGACATGGCTAGTGGGGACACTCAGCAGACCATAGGTGACTACACAGCTCTGGGTTCAGGGTTTAGGAGGACAGCAGTCAGGATAATGTTCTTCAAGTCAAGCACCTGATTAATAGGAGACAGATCCAGCATACTAATGCCTGCCTGCTTAGTTGGTATTGCTAGCAAGACTGGTTTCTTCAAGTATGGTTTGAAAAAAGGTTGCTGTAAAGAGAGAAGCTCCATCTGGCAAAGAGAGGGAAGAAAGTCTGTGAACAAACTTGCTTATCTAATGAGGAGGGCTTTAAATTAGGTTCATCAGGGAACAGGGATGTGTAAACAAAAAACAGGTGGTGGAATGCTACAAGGGAGGCTTGCACATTTGTGCTCAGAAGGGAGGATATTCAGAGCCTTATGTCAAGAATCTGTACACTGATGCAAGAAACTGAGGCAACAATCCTGAAGAACTGGAAGTCCACATGAAGTGACAGTGCTGTAGAGTGATCAAAACAGAAACACAAAGACTTGGTGGGAAAGCACACATGACTCTCATGGGTGACTACAAGTTGTTTAGAAAGGATAGATGGGGAAGATGAGGAAGGGGTATTGCACTATGTGTAGGAGCTGTTCAACTGCCCAGAGCTTGAGGAAACTGCACATGTCAATAATCTCTAGACCACGACCACAGCGGAAAGCTGCACTAATGATGATGTCTTGGGAATCTGTTACAGGATCTTCCAATGGAAACAAAAGGATAAGGCTTTTTGCAAGAAACTAGTAGAAGTCTCCCGATAGCAAGGCCTGACCCTTATGAAGATTTTCAATCTCCCAGACATCTGTGAGGAAAACATGAGTTCAGGCACCCCAAGAATTTTCTAAGCTGCATTTTGAGACAGACTCTTAAGGCAAACATGAAGGGCAAAACACAGACAATGTTCTATTTTGCCTCCTGCTGACAACCAATGAAGAGCTGGTGCTAAATATAGTCACAAATACAGTTTTGACTGCAAAGCAACAAGAGATTACTGAGTTTAGCCTCTAAAGGTAGACTGTGAAGAGCCAGCAGAGTTAGGAAACTGATATCCTGGAGGGCATCACTTATTTTGGGAAGAGGTCCAGCATTGCAATATTCAAAGTTCAGTTTACAGGAGCACAAGTTTTGATTCTTTTCTAGTGATTCCAATAAGTTTTAGGTTGGGTGTTACATGTAGCTAACTTGTGAAGTGCTACCAATAAAACTTACAGCAGTCCCTTTATTTCCATCTCTCGGGCTTTTCCTTTGTTTCTAACCCTAGTTTTCTTGCTGCTTCTGCACCACAGCTATTTCTTTCACTTCCTTTACACACCTCTCTCATTTTCCTTTATCTTTCCAAGTTTTAAATTATTTAAACATTTTCTTAATAGGAATACTGTTCTTGCTAGTATCCCACTTAATTATTTGCTCTACTTAATCTTTGCAGAGGTGGGAACAGTCATCAAATATTATGAGGAATCAGAAGCAGAAATAGATTGTGAGGACTTACTGGATTGGTAGCAGAACCAGTAACTGCAGAACATTAAAAAATCAACAGCATCCAGATGTCTGAAACTTGGATAGGAGGAGAAAGAATGGGAGAAAGAATTACATGCCTACCTTCATCCTAGAATACCTGAAATCCTAGTAAACTGCATTCAAAAGTGATTTACAGTAACGAAAGTGCATGACTTCTGCTTTGTTTTAATTAATCAAGTGTGAAAGTGCTAATGAGAAAGTGCTGCTGCCTTGGAAACAACCTATAATCAAATAGGAAGCCTGCTGTAAACTTACAAGTACAGTTTCTTAAAGTCATATAGCTCTATACAAGATGAGGTACTTTTTTGTAATAAAGATAAGAAAGATACTTAGGAAAGAATTTAGAGAAGAGAAAATAAGTTGGTCCCATGAGGAAAATGGAATAAGTGTACAACCAGTTATAATGTAATACTTTATAATTGTTGAACTCTTCAAGAATTATCTCACGCATAAATTTTAAGACTGAATTATTTTCTTAGCTATAGATTAGCACAGAAAGAGGAAGTTTGTAAGTGAAAATATTTTTAGAAAATAACATCTAACTGTATTTAATAGCTTAATAAGAAAAGAAGACTTATATTTCTTGCCTCTCACCTTAACAGATAGATCTGTTTGAAGATAGTTATATTCCTAGAAGATGGTTTCCCAGTTTCCAGTTGGAGCTGCAGAGTTTCTTTTTCCATTCACATTAGATCTGTTTAGAGGAAAATAAGAAATGCGGGGAAGTAGAGGTCACAAGTGGTATGTGAGTATAATACTAATTGTACTGGCCTTCCTTTTTGTTTCTTCCTGTAACTGGGTGCTGTGCTGAAGCAGTCAGAGATGTGATGACCCATCTCTAGAATAGCAAGAAGCAAGAACCTGGAATCTTGACTCTTTCTGGCTGGAAAAGACAAACAGGATGTAGGTTTCACTGGGCTGCTTCAACAGAAGATGTAGGCTGAATCTGTCTGTGGGTTACAGAATAGTCAACTTCGTAGTCTGGTTTCATTGAGCCAGGAAGAAAAATAATGGCACTTTATGGAAGGACAGTTAGGAGAAAGGATTTGAAGGGTAAAAAAATGAATGTGCTAGATGACAAAAAGAAGGAATTAAATCTGAGAACCTGTCATATGGGTAAAAGAGCAACCAAATATTTCTGGTGGAGGGCTGGAGGAGGGAGTACCTATTTTCAGTAATATTAGGGGGATGTTGCCAGATTTGGTCATCGTGAACAGATATGAATCCCTCTTCCTCTGCAAGCTTGATAATAGCAAGACTAAATTTGAAGAAAAAACGTGTTTTTTGGAGGATATACTTTCTAGACTTGCAGAAAGTTGTGTGCATGTGAACATATGTGTCAAGAAATGAACTCTTTAATATGTTAAGTGCACGAGATATGAGGAAGCTCTTCTTTCTTTTACTGTGACCACAGAGACAAATTTTTTACTGTGAAAGAATTGATATAATTATCTTTCCTAGGGCATTTCAATACCAGCCCTTGGCTTCAACCTCAACGATGGACAGACCTTGCACTACTTATCAGTCTGAGATGTAAGGATGACATAGAATTCCCAAAGAAAGTAGGACTCTTTTGTTAAAGAATTTATTCCTATTGAATTATCTTTCCCCCAGCACTTTTGCTTCCAGGTGGACTACTGAGAATCCATTGATAACAGAATAACATGCCCTTTGGTCTAGTGTGCATTATGAATGGATGGTTTCAAGACTACAGCTATCCTCTATGCAAGCTTTCTGTGCAGCAAAATAGCACAGATGAAGAAGATGAGATAAAAATGAAGTTGGGGGATTCCCTGCTGCATTACTGCTTACCCTGTAGCCACTACCTCCCACAGATCCATACTTTTTCTGACTCTAGATCTTTCTGTTATCAGCTGTCTCACATGTGCCTAACTGTCCTGTAAGAGATTATTCCCTGAGATAATGAGTAAGAAAGCTTAAACCCCACAGCTATTCTGTCCATAATACCTGAATATACTTTTGAGTTTTTAATTTATAGAACACATATAAGCATTATTGCTTACCTTGGAATAACTGATTATTAAATTTTCTGTGATATAATGGTTTACTCTGGGTTGTTGCAGTATCATCAGGTTTCTGAGAGCAATATATTACTATGAGTTGAATTTCTGGGGGAATGTGATAAAAAAAAAGCTTTTCAAATGTTTTATTTCTGAATTTTCTAAATGAACTTATTTGGACTTTTTACTTTATTAATACAAACCACTACTGATGTAGAACTTAAGTATACTTCTGAGAAGTTTTAATTGCTAAAGTTTTGACCATTTCCACGTCAGACAGAAGAACTTCTAGGAATTTAAACAAGCCTAATGTTGCCAAATGATGTCGTCCCCTGTTCTTTATGCTTTCTGAGCCAGGCTGTGTTTTTGCTAGAGAACACTGAGATCTGGATTTCATTGTCAAGGAATGCCCTGGAAGATAATTTTTTCCATTTGAAAGGTAGCGATAGAGATAAATGTTTGGCTTTCAAGGTCTCTCTATTATTAAATTCTCAATCTTTTATTTTCCAGCTGTGGAACAGAAGGAGTAACAAAAATATGTAAAATGTGTGTTCTGAGGGAGAGGTGAGTAGGCAATGTGTCATAAATCTTAAATATGCATACAGTTATCAGGTACCCAGATCTTGGAAAATCTGGCACAGTTAGTTTTCTATGCTTTCACTTTTCTTTGTTGCCTCACACGTCCAAGCAAGAAGCACCTATAGGAACACAGATCAGAGAAACATGATGAAATGAGGGCTTGATGTTAATAGGATGCAGACTGACTCAGCCATGGGTCACTTGTACGGATAGCCAATAATCACACATATCTGAAGTCACTTCTCTCTCATGGCTGCTACATAGGATATATGAGTGAACTAAGGGATCTTTGATTTCTTAAGGATGTGAGCCTCCTGCTTATTTCACACCTTTCCTGACAGATGTAACAGGAGCCAAGCTAGAAAGGTGACTGTCGGCAGTAGCCTATGAGGAATTGGAGGTCCTTGGACTTTGGGTGATATAGCTTGCTTCTTTTAGACATTTTGACGGAGAGATGACATATTTGTCAAGCTAATGAAAAAATAAGAGCCAGTTACAACTGATTAATACTAGGGCTCCCTATAAAGATTTCCTGAGGTCACTAACAGGAAACAAGGTAATTTTATAAATATTTCAGTGAGTAACACAATGGGCATAAAACATCCAATATGCTTGTCGTCGTTTAACCTGGCTGGCAACTACGCAGCCGCTCGCTCACTCCCCCCCCTCCCTCAGTGGGATGGTGGAGAGGATCAGAGAAAAGAAAAAAAAGTAAGACCCATGGGTTGAGATAAAGACAGTTTAATAAGAGAGAATAATAATAATAATAATAATAATAATAATAATAATAATAATGGTAAGAAAATATACAGAATATATAAAACAAGTGATGCACAATGCAATTGCTCACCACCCGCTGACCGATGCCCAGACCGTCCCGAGCAGCAATCACTCTCCCCGAGCTGCGATCACACAGCCCGAGCTGCGATCACTCTGCCCGCGACCGACCGACCAACTAACTCCCCCAGGCATGACGTTATATGGTATGGAATAGCTCTTTGGACAGTTTGGGTCCTAGCTGTGCTGTACTCCCAGCTTGTTATGCACCTGGCCGAGCAGGAGAAGCTCAGAAAGTCCTTGAGTAGTCTCAGCAATACTTGGCAACAACTAAAAACATCAGTGTGTTATCAACATTCTTGTAGTACTAAATCCAAAACACAGCACTATGCTAGCTCCTATGAAGAAAATTAACTCTATCCCAGCCAAAACCAGGACAATGCTGAACAATGGACTGTGGGATGCAGTAACCTAAATGATATAGTAAACTAAATAGGATACACAACTCCCATCTCAGCTACGCTGATGACCTGGTCAGGAACTCATGATTAGTCCGCTTGTTTACTCATAGATAACAGCAGATAAGTTAGACCTCAAAGGAGAAAGTAATAGCCAGAAGTTAATTTTCTTTCCCCTATTTACCCTTATTTTCCATTCCAGCTAGGGGAACCAATTATTTTAACTACAACACTATTTTAAGTACAACACTCTTAACACAGAAGTTGGGGGCAGACTGTCAAAAAAAAAAGATCATCAACAGATCTCCAAAGCCATCTGAGTGGATTCTGAGCAAGGATGTAAGGCTACGTTCTCTAATGGTTCATAATACTTGTAGCAAATTTTTTGTTTTGTCTGTTTAAATGGAGTAGTTGTACAAGTATTTTTTTCTTGGAAAAAAAATTCATTATTTTGAAAATCTTTTAAATGAAGGGATTTGGGAGGGCTAAATACTTTTATGTGAACAGTTGTTAGAAATCTGTGCGAAACCAGAATGCAGACAAGAACTTAAATTCAAACCATCTTGTTTGAATGACTGCAGTCAAAACCAAAGCTTTAAATCAATCTAAATGTGTAATAGTACTCAAAATTCTATTTCCAAAAGTGTATCCAACTTGCTGCTATAAAAATAATACATGGGTTTTTTCATACTTGTTAACTTCTGCCAGCTCTCTTCAGCCAAAGTGCCAGGATTCATTTTTCTCCTACCATTGATTCATTTCAAAACTTTTTCAAACACTGTGTTTTGTTATTGTTGCCATGAATCTTGCTAGGCCACACACTTACCTCAAAAAGAAAAGGGAAACATTATCCCTTATCTCCACAATGATTTTAGATGTAGAAGTTTGCAGCGCTAAGATTACTCAAATGCCTTCGACTGTTCTCTGTGACTCACTGATGAGGTGACTTTGAAAGCAAATAGGAGAAAGAAAGAAAGAAACAATTTGTTTCCTGTTCTTTAGTTTAACGATTAGGTTATGAAGGTGTTTCTCTGAAGGATTTACCTTCACTGCATAAGGACCTCTAAGGACCATTGAGTCCAACTCCCTGCTCCTCACAGGACTACCTAAAACTAAACCATATGACTAAGACCATCATCCAGATATTCCTTGAACTCTGACAGGCTTCTCAGCCTTCTCTTCTCCAAGTTCAACAAACCAAGTGACCTCACCCACTCCTTGCAAGTCTTGCCCTCAAGGCCTTTCACCGTCTTGGTCACCCTCCCCTACACACACTCAGTTTGATGTCCTTCTATTGAGGCACCCAAAACTACACACAGTACTCTAGGTGGGGCCACACCAGCGCAGTGTAGAGTGGGACAGTCACTTCCCTTGATGGGCTGGATATGCTGTGCTGGATGCACCCCAGGACATGGTTGGCTTCTCTACCCTTGAGGGAGTCCACAGCTCCTCCTAGTTTTGTATTGTCGGCAACATTACTTAATGTACATTCGATTCCTGTGTCCAGATCATTTATAAAAACATTAAAGAGCACTGGCCCTAAAATTGAGCCCTGGGCTCAACTTGAGTCTATTAAAGGGCAATGAAGCTGGTGAAGAATCTAGAGCAAAAGTTTTATGAGGAGCAGATGAGGGAACTGGGGTTGTTTAGCCTGGAGAAAAGGAGGCTGAGGGGAGAACTTATCACCCTCTACACCCTATACAACTACATGAAGGGAGGTTGTAGCAAGGTGGGTGTCAGTGTCTTCTCTCAAGTAACAAGCAAATAGGACAAGAGGAAATGGCCTCAAGCTGCACCAGGGGAGGTTTAGATCAGATACTGGGAAACATTTCTTCACAGAGAGGGTTGCCAAGCATTGGAGCGGGCTGCCCAGGGAAGTGGTTGAGTCCCCATCGCTGGAGGTATTGAAAAGATGTGTAGACGTGGTGTTTAGGGACATGGTTTAGTGGTGGACTTGGCAGTGCTAGGTTAACGGTTGGACTTGATGATCTTAAGGGTCTTTTCCAACCTAAACGATTCTATGATTCTATTAAATGATGCATTATCAAATAGTATACACATTCACACATATACAGCAGTAAGCCCAAGTGTATAGGTAAGTCTAAGATGTGCATGAAGGATATTGAGGGATTTAAACCTTATGACTATTTGTGTGGATAATGAAATCTGTTTTTGCAAGATCTGAATAAATGTTCATTGAATTAGTTCTTTAAGTATACCTCCTTTTTCAATAGATCTAATAACAGATATTGTCTCCCAAATCTTTTAAATTTGGATAAGTTAATAGTCAATAACAATAATACTGATTTGCACATTGCAGTAGGAGGAAAGGAAAATGAAAACCAAGATTGTCAAAGAACATTAAAGAGGAATAGTAATTTTAATAAAGGTTCTCACCTTGCTCTTTTGCAGCTTGTGGCTGGTGAATGTTATCTATTGCAATACACTGTGTCAGTTACAGGATTTTTTTAATTTGCCCTTCCTTTATGAACCATTTGCTTACCTACTATCTACTTTTCTTCCAAATAGTCTGTTCATTCAAATTTCCACCACTATGCATGTCAAAGATAGAGGAGTATATTTCTTTTGAGAAACTGAGCATTTGTAAATTTATTTTTCTTTCTTTTTTACTCTTATCCCCGAAGTTCAGACTTCCTACACTTTAAAAAAAAAGTATGGTGGATTCAAATTTCCTTTAGGCTTTTACTGTTTCTTCATGTAATTCAACCATTACTTTTCTGGATGTCTGTTCAGGAAATCTTTTCTTATACCTATCTGTAAGGAGTTCCTAAACAGAAACATATGTGTGCATGCGGTACACCTGGTGTGTCTTGATACACTGTCTGTGTGACAAATGTTCAGTAGATCTGATGAATGCTATGTATATAACATTTCCTGTGAATGCATTATACATTTTACCTGAGTATTGTGCATACTCAGCATTTCCAGTGACTGTCCAAAAAAGTGATCAAAGCTTTTAATTTTCATTGGGACCAGATTTTCTGACAGAGAAAGAACTGTGGGAAACTGCATTGTTTCAATGCTCTTGGTCCAAGGATTTTCAGTTCCTGATGGACTATGTCAACTCCAACAATTAGTGTGAACCTAGAAATGTGGATTTGTAGAGCAAAACTGTTGAGAACCTGATATTTGTACTGCAGCATTTCATAGGTTTTTTACTACACGCAATTGTAACACATCTTCTGGATTTGTTTCATGCAAAAATCAGTTCATATGTTCCAGGAGTGCTCTGTGATATGAACCAAAACATGATAAATAGGGACAATTGGAATATTTGCTTCAAGATCACACTCCCAATCCAAATAAAATTCTAATGTAGACACACCCATAGAATGTTGCTTATGTTTGTCTGGTTTTCTATTTTTTGCAAATATTTTCCAAATAACTTTTTTCCTTTGCATATCTTTAGTTTGTCCTTCTACAATTATTTATGGTTCTGTTTTGTGGAACATTTTGAATTAAGTTTTAATGAAATGTGATGATTTAAGGTATGTTCAGAAGATTATAGTTTGTTCAAAAAAAACAGACTAAATTTATCCCTTTTGTTCTTGGAATAATGTTATTTTTCTTGTAAAAATATCTTGTGGCAGAGGGATTTAGGAGCAATAAGAAATGGTGATTCTTTTTTTCAACTTTTATAGAGGAAGAAAGGACAGATTTTTACCTAAATGTCAAGGAACAAGAAGTCTGGACAGTCACAGATTATTTCTTTGCATGAGTGACAGAAGAAACAACAGTGTTGTTGGCAGAAATTGAACAGAACAAAATGAATCAAAAGGTAAACTATGGATCTTAGTTGTGATGGGTAAAAAGAGTAACAGTATAGTGTTTGGTCAGTAGCATACAAGAGACTTCATCTGTTTGGAGTCCCTGTGTCTCTGAACAGAGTAAAAGCAAAAATGTCATAATGAAACATTTGACAGTTGGCTTTTATGAACAGTAGAATAAATTTGACACATAAAGCTTTTAACACTATACGGAATAAACTAGCCTAGAATGTTTTTTAAATTAATTGTTGTGACTGTGATCTTCCACTATGGTTATAAATATTCTTTATATAATTTTGGGTTGTGTATTTTCCTTTTGAACTTTCCCTTTGACAACAAGACTTTGTTCTTAGCATGCAATTTAGACAGTTTATCCTTAATGAAATGTAGTACACTTTTTCTGGGTCTGACATGTTTTGTGCTGTGTGGCCCATATCTTATGTTTCAAGATGTCTGTGTGAACATAAAAAATAAGCAAGAGAGCTTGTGGTTTTTTCTTGCCACTAAACCATGAACTTATGCATTGCTGAAAACATAATTCTTAAAGATCTTTATAATCTGTTACATCAGTTTCCTTTTCCATTGATTTAGACTAAAATATCTTTTCAAACATTAATTTTGACAGAAACCTATAGTCATACACATAATACCCTTAGAAATAATACCCTTAGAAAGTGAATTAAATGTGTTTAATAGCCAGCACATGTAATGCTACTTTGGACATTTTGGGTTTCTCCAGGTTGTTACCTGTTGATCACAACTTCCATGGTACTGGATAAACCTCCAACATATTAAAAGAAAATGTAGTCAAATTTCCAAGCCAAGTTATGGGAATAGTCTTCCTTTCTTGCTCCTACCGTGCACATTCCTCTACTAGAACTGAAACATAGGACACTCACCACTTAGAATTTCATAAATATAAACAAAAAAACTTCTAAAACTTTGAAATATTAAATACCCTAATGTTAAACTTTATTCTTGCATTCATTCCATAATTTTTTGATACTTATAATAGAATTATTTCCAGACTATACAACAACAAGAACAAAAAGCTATAAAGTACTTTAATGGAATTTAAACGCAAGTGAGATTAAAATAATTGTTGTTAGAGATCCAGATTAACATTGAATAGATATTATTCTTTGTTTGCCTGCTTAACTGGGAACAGATTTTTCAGTATTTCTCTCTTTCCAGAGAGACATCTTTATGCTACTGGGGATATAACTTCTTTTGTGTGAGTGTGTTTGTGTGTTTCATTTTAGTATGCATCATCACATTGTTTAGTGAAATGAATAAATAAAGGGGCTCTTTATTTTTTTACATACTGATATATGTGGTTCATACTTTGTAAGCTTTTAATTTAGTAGGGCAGTACTTTCCATTAAACGATGGCTCTCATTACAAGGAATGTTGTTATGGAACTGTGTGCATTAAGTTTAATTCTCACTCAATTTAAAAGAAATACTTTGGTAACAAATGCATCAAAGCACAGGAAAGTGGTCAGTAGGAATTCTGGTTTTAAACAGATGAGCAAATTCCTGTGATGAGTGGGGTCTCTGGGGCAAATAAAGCAATCAAATAGTCTTAAATGTGGTTGCAGAATCTGTGTAAATGACCCTGCTGCTCTCTCTGCAGCTTTCCAGCTTTTCTTTAATGACCACTTGTCCTTTCCCTGCTACTGAAGAAATTACGCATTTTTTTCTTGTAAAGCTGACAAGTTAAATGGACAAACTGTTTCATTCATAGCTTCCTACCCTGGTACAAACCTCAGATTACTATTGCTTATTGATTTTTCAGGTAGGCAGCAATGAAATTGCAACAAGAAGTCCATGGGCAAGGCGGAAAGACTTCAGGGCTTTGGGACAACTGGCTAAGGGACCAGGAGCACAAGTAATGTTCTCCTTTATCCTTCCGGATGCAGGAAATGATAAGAGAAGACACAGGAAGAGCCAGCAGTTCCAACCCTGGTGTAACCATAGAATTTTGGGGTTTTTGGTCCTGGTTTGGTCTACACAACACCAGGCCTGCTGGTGACAGATGGGGTACACCTGTCTCAAAGAGGGAAAAGGATCTTTGCACAGGAGTTAGCAGGGCTCATTGAAAGAGCATTAAACTAGATTTGAATAGGGAAAGGGATAAAACCAGGCTCACTAGAAAGAAATGTGGCAGGTACACTCCACTCCTCCACCTCTCAGATAAAGATGGGGGCTTTTAATATGGTGATCACAGGCTTTTTGTGCCTCATTTTCACACCTTTTGTGTTCTACCGTGTCCCCAGGCGCATGCAACCCTCGGCAGGGGGATCAGGAGAAACAGGACCCTTCAGCCCACAGACAGGGTCCACAGCAATGAGGCGACTCACTTCAGGGAAGCTTCTGCATCCTGACCACTTATAATGACAGCTTAGATTCGACCCAAGGTATAAGAGGGGTGCCAGACCCTCCTTTGGAGTGGTCTTCTCAGAGCTGTTTTTCGAAGCCTCTCCCCTTGGATTGGGATGCTGCCTGAGGAAACTTCCTGAGATTGAATGCCCTCACCCCATCACGGGTGAGCGTTTCTGCATACCCACAAGAGAGAGAGTTTCCGTTTCCCCCTTGTGAGTGAATGTGTGTGTGCACTTTGAATTATCATGTATGTATTGAGGTGTAGTAACAATACCCTGACTAACACCTTGAACCTGTTATGTGTTAAATGTTATCAGTGTTAACTGATTTTGGTTTACCCCTGTTTCTCATTGGTTTCTTTTGTGTGGTTTTGGTTGTTTTGTGAAATAAAGTTATTTGAGCTTCTCCTTTGTCTGGGTTAATTTAGTGTTCCTCTATGACAATAAGACTGGGGGCGGCACGCCAATGTTTGAGGGATGGTGTGCTAGTGAGGTCCTTCAGTCTGCTGTCTCAGTGGAGGTAGGGGATGGAGATCCATGCGGCAGCAAAGACATAAGGGTTATGGATGTGTTAGAAACCACTGAAGCATCCAAGAATGGTCATGTAGGAATTAAGGCTTCTCCCCCCAAAATGGTAGCAGGATCAATAGCCCAACTGAAGTGCATTTACACCAATGCACACAGCATGGACAACAAACAGGAGGAGCTGGAATCCATTGTGCAGCAGGAAAACTATGACATAGTTGCCAACATGGAAACATGGTGGGATGACTTGCACAACTGGAGTGCTGCAATGGATGGTTATAAACTCTTTAGAAGGGGTGGGCAAAGAAGGAGAGGCAGTTTTGATTGTCTAGAGCTTAACAGTAGTGACAATGGGGTTGAGTGTTTATGGGTAAGAATCAGAGGAAAGGCCAACAAGGCAGATATCATGGTGGGAGTCTGTTACAGACCGCCCAACAAGGATGAAGAGGCAGAAATACAGGCAGATTAAATATTCTATAAACATCTGGGAGAAGTCTCACAATTGCTAGCCCTTGCTCTCATGGGGGACTTCAACTTACCAGATGTCTGCTGGAAATACAATGCAGCAAAGAGGAAACAGTCTAGGAGGTTCCTGGAGTGTGTGGAAGACAACTTCCTGAAACAGCTGGTGAGTGAACCAACTAAGGAATATGTTGTTTGCAAACACAGAAGGACTTGTGGATGATGTGATGGTTGGAGGATGTATTGGGCACAGCGATCATGAAATGCTAGAGTTTTTGATTCTCAGAGAAGTAAGGAGGGGGGACAGCAGAACTGCGGCCTTGGACTTGCAGAGGGCAGACTTTGGCCTGTTTAGGAGCCTGGTTGACAGAGTCCCTTGGGAGGCAGCCCTGAAAGGCAAAGGAGTCTAGGAAAGCTGGACATTCTTCAAGAAGGAAATCTTAAAGGTGCAGGAGCAGGCCATCCCCATGTGCCAAAAGGCAAGCCATCAGGGAAGATTGGCCTGGCTGAACAGAGAGCTTTGGCTGGAGCTCAGGAAAAAAAAAAAGAGTTTTTGACCTTTGGGAAAAGGGACAGGCAACTCTGGAGGACTACAAGGATTTTGTGAGGTTGTACTGGGAGAAAATTAGAAGGGCTAAAGCTTAACTAGAACTTAATCTGGCTACTGCTGTAAAAGACAGTAAAAAATGTTTCTATAAATACGTTACCAACAAAAGGAGGGCTAAGGAGAATCTTCATCCTTTATTGCATGTGAGGGGAAGCATAGCAAAAAAAGATGAGGAAAAGGCTGAGGTACTTAATGTCTTCTTTGCCTCAGTCTTTAATAGACCAGTTGTTCTCAGTGTATCCAGCCTCCTGAGCTGGAAGACAGGGACAAGAAGCAGAACGAAGCCCCCATAATCCAAGGGGAAATGGTTAGCAACCTGATACACCATCTAGACACCCACGAGTCTAGGAGGCCAACTGGGATCCACTCAAGTGTACTTAGGGAGCTGGTGGAAGTGCTCACCAAGCCACACTCCATTATTTATTAACAGTCCTGGTTAACCAGGGAGGTTCCAGTTGACTGGAGTTTAGCAAATGTGATGCCCATCTACAAGAAGGGCCAGGAGGAGGATCCAGGGAACTACAAGCCTGTCAGTCTGACCTTGGTGCCAGGCAAGGTTATGGAGCAGATCATCTTGAGTGCCATCATGCGGCACATACAGGAAGACCAGGTGATCAGGCCTAGTCAGCATGGCTTTATGATAGGTAAATCCTGCTTGACTAATCTGATCTCCATGACCAGGCAACCAACATAGTGGATGAGGGAGAGGCTGTGGATGTTGTCTACCCAGACTTTAGTAAAGCCTTTGACACCGTTTCCCACAGAATTCTCCTGGAGTAACTGCCCGCTCATGGCTTGGACTGGTGTACACATCACTCTATGTAAAAAACTGTCTGGATGGCCAAGCCCGAACTGTTGTGGTGAATGCAGTTAAGTCCAGTTGGCAGCTGGTCACAAGTGGTGTTCCCCATGGTTAAGTATTGGGGCCAGTTCTGCTTAACATCTTTGTCAATGCCCTGGATGACGGGATCGAGGGCACCCTCAGAAAGTTTGCAGGCAACACCAAATTGGGTGGGGGTGTTGATCTGCTTGAGGGAAGGAAAACTCTGCAGAGGGATCCAGACAGGCTGGGTTGATGGACCGATGTCAATTCTATGAGGGTCAACAAGGACAAGTGCTGGGTCATGCACTTGGGTCACAACAACCCGATGCAACGTTACAGGCTTGGGGAAGAGTGGCTGGAAAACTGCCTGGCAGAAAAGCACCCGGGGGTGTTGGTCAGCAGCCAGCTGAATGTGAGCTGGCACTGTGCCCAGGTGGCCAAGAAGGCCAATAACATCCTGGCTTGTATCAGAAATAACGTGGCCATCAAGACTAGGGAAGCGATCATGCCCCTGTACTCTGCACTGGTGAGGCCGCACCTCAAATACTGTGCTCAGTTTTGGGCCCATCACTACAAGAAAGACATTGAGGTGCTGGTGCATGTCCAGAGAAGGGCAATGAAGCTGGTGAAGAATCTAGAGCAAAAGTTTTATGAGGAGCAGATGAGGGAACTGGGGTTGTTTAGCCTGGAGAAAAGGAGGCTGAGGGGAGAACTTATCACCCTCTACACCCTATACAACTACATGAAGGGAGGTTGTAGCAAGGTGGGTGTCAGTGTCTTCTCTCAAGTAACAAGCAAATAGGACAAGAGGAAATGGCCTCAAGCTGCACCAGGGGAGGTTTAGATCAGATACTGGGAAACATTTCTTCACAGAGAGGGTTGCCAAGCATTGGAGCGGGCTGCCCAGGGAAGTGGTTGAGTCCCCATCGCTGGAGGTATTGAAAAGATGTGTAGACGTGGTGTTTAGGGACATGGTTTAGTGGTGGACTTGGCAGTGCTAGGTTAACAGTTGGACTTGATGATCTTAAGGGTCTTTTCCAACCTAAACGATTCTATGATTCTTCCTCTGGATGCTGGATACAAAATACATGCCACTACCATAAAAAGAAATAGTCTCTTCTAAAAAATGTTCTTCACAGAACAAATTACGTGGCAAATGGTATTCTTAGTGTCCAATTCAAATCCTGTATTGATCTTCTATTGCCAAAATTGTGCTGACATTATTTTTGGTTTTATGAATGGTGTTTGATGGTCTCAGTCTGATTTCTAGTGAAGAGCTGTGCAAGAAAACTTCTTAGAAGATGCTACTGAGTTTCAGATGTGCACAAAACCTTCAAAAAGGTAAAACAAGCTGAAAGGACAAGAATACAGAACTATCAACTCATTCTTCAAAGTAACATCTTCTAAGAAAATGGAGTAAGTTTCTCATAAGATTCAATGTGGGTTTTGGCTAATGTGTCAATTACTTTGTCAAGTTACATTTCTATTATAAGAAAATGAATGACCATTTCTTTTGCAGTCTCCTAAGTTCTATATGCATGTAGAAGGCAAGAAAAATGGCAATGATTACTTTCTTTAAAATCCATGGGATAAAAGATCTGAATTTTTAATAATTCTGTTTTTAAACCTTACTATCTTTTTAAAATACCTATATATCTGTATCTGGAGTAAATTGTCACTTTTAGACTTAGTTCCTGATTTTGCAACTTTCCCTGGAGGAAATTAGTTCACTTCAGTGGAGGTTTTTAAGGGAATGCTACTAGAGCAATATGGATTTCATGCCTGTAGGGATTGTAATGTTGTCAGGTCCTCTAACTTAAACTTCTTTTAAGAGAAGAAGCTTCTTTCTTTGCTTTTCATCTCTCGTGAAAACTTTTTCTTTTTTTTAAAATTACATGAGATATTTCAGAATTTAAATTTGTTAAAATTGTATAGCTACAAGGAAATATTTCTCATGGTTCTTTGAATTTTAAAACTGGCATATAATGGCATATTATTCCTCATGACACTAAGAAGTAGGTTTATGGTTGTTTTGGTTTTTTAGCCCAGAAAAAAACATTGAATTTAGATTATTAATTCTAAAAAGAACAGAAAAGTAGTTTTCTGCAGGAAAAGGGGTATACATTCTCAAGTATACTATGGACCTAGTGACGGTTTAAAAAATAAGCAATTTACTCAGCAGTTCATAAGGACATTGATGAATCAAAACTAAAGCAGTGTTGTTAAATACATTATTTTACTAATTAAATACACCTTAAAGCCTTAAATTCTCACTGCTGCCCCAATATCTGTCCCAATATCTTGGGTCAAGAGGTTTGTTATTAGACCCTTTGGAACTTCAAATTTTCTAAGTTACATAATTTTTGACCCCTTAGGCTCAAGACATCAATCTCTTGGTTACTGGCCTTTTAAACTCAGTGGCATGTTTTTAGCCTTATGCCTGTTGTGCCAAACTCAGTCATTATTGTCCGAGCCAGTTGGACAGAAAAAGAAGGGATGTCTGGCTGTTCTGGCAGGCAGAGCTTTCCAGCTGGTCTGTCTATAGCTTGTCTCTGCTGGATCTCCAAGTAATTAGCAATTTGGCCCTGGTAAAAGGTTTTTAAATAGAAGGAGGTGCCTGAACCAGACAGCAAACCACTGGCTCTTTCCCATTGTTGGCTATAATAGATATAATATGGTAGATGGCACACACTTGTTCCCTAATTCCTTAATGTTCAGCTTTCGTTCTGTCTGATTCTTCCAAAAGATTTCTTTTGAAGAGCTGACCAAGGTCCTGACAGAAGTTAATGACGGAAAGGACAGAGTTAGGTATTTTGTTAAAAGAAAATAAACCAAACCAACCAAACAAACAAAAAACCCCCAACCAAACAAACCAAACCAAAAAAACAAAAAACCCAAACAAACAACAACACAAACAAAACTAACAAAAAACCCCCAACAACCCCAAAATAATAACAGTTTTTCCCCCTTCATAGATTTTGTGTAGATTTGCAAAGGAAACTTAAACTGCATAGCTGTTCTATGTAACTCACTCTTCACGTTAAAAGTTTAGGCTTCCTTTGCAATTAGTGTGTAGAGCAAACAGGACTGTAATTCTGATGCTTTAAGACAGTGATAGTTCATCTACTTCACATTGTGTGAATTCATTTTCAGCAGAGGAACAGGTTCCATAACATGTGGGTAGTGCTTTCCTAAAGTCACTTTTTGGAGAACAGTTAAAAATACTGTACAAATGCTGAGGCATCTATGGATTGTAACGTGAATATTTTTAGCTTAAGGATAAAAGGCAAGGTTTATAGGGACAGTTGATAGCTTTTATCTGACTGCATCATTATATTGCTGGAAAACCAACAAGCTTTAAGCATGCTAAGCACATCTTCAGGGGAGAATTATGCTCCAAAAACAGGATTTGCGAAAGTAAATTTAGTATAAGCAAGTCAATGGAAATGTTGAGGAAAAGGATGTGTTTAAAAGAATTCAGGTGCCCAAAATGATTTTTAATTTTTTTCCCCTCCATAGCAGAAATTCACAAATATAAAAATTGTCTTTAATTTTTATTTTTTTATGTTATGTTACATTTTTATTTTATTTTTATCATGAGAGTATATTTCTACCATAAACATAATAGCACAGAGGAAAAATATTCACTAAGGACATGGAAACAAGTGATTAAAAGTGAAGGGGCAATTGCATTGGGAGTTATACCTTTAACATCCTGCATACATATCCTCTCTGCCAGTATATTTAAAAATATGGATAATTCCTTAATGTTGTGGAATGTAGTGTCATTAACATAGTCATACTTCCCTTCCTTGTTTTGTGCAACACAGAAATGTATGACTAAGTGTGGATTAGAAGGGGTAAGCAAACAGGTGCCTGATTTATAGATCTTAAAGCAATAGTTAGAGCTCTTCATTGGTGTCCATTATGAGGCATTTCTGGCCATGGATATAATGAGAATTTCAGGCACCAGTAAAGACTTATTGGACAACTTCTAAGTTTCTCCACACTGAACTGTGCATTGTGGGTTTGAGTGGGGAACTACATCTTGTGTTAGAGGCCTGCAAGAAAGCCTACATCCTTTTACAGACCTGCTTCCCTGTTTTTAAACAGAGCTACTCCCACTTAACAATAATACCTATTCATAGGAGAGAAATCTCCTTTCCTTGAAAAGGCTTCATATCCATTTGTATCCCTATCTCTAAGTCAGACAGTGTCAAGTGTTACTACTGGTGATGACTCGAATATTTCCATCCACGTTTAGGTTTATCAAGATCCATTGCCTATGAAAGGTAGAACATACTGAGACAAAAGTAAAATTTTTCTCCACGTGTTCTATTAATTTTCTTTAACTTTTGAGCATTTTTCAGACAAATCACCTGAATGTAGATCCCAAGTATGTGCAGTATTTTGCATCTCAGTGGGATTTTTGAAATCTACAGTTATGAGACTATGACCTGTCTTAGCCACAACTTTTCTCATTTTTCCCACATTGCTCAGAACAAAGTAGAGATGGTCTACATGAAAAGGATTTTTTTTTTTGTTATGCACATTAACTAGGAAAAAAATCCCATAACACCTTCATGGTAACTACATTTTTGGAAAGTAATTTGCTAGGCAATGGTTAATTGCTAATTGATAATTAAGTTCATTTTAGGCATCTGGAGTTTGAGGCAGCCAAAGTTAGAGACTGTCTTTGAAAACAGTTTCCCAATTCATGTGGAGTTTACAAGCTTACATTCGTAAAGCACTTCAAGATATCTGTGTAGAGTTGCCATTCAAAATATAATGTCTTCTTGTATTTGAAACTGCCAAGGAAAAATAAGTCTGTCCTTTGCTCATCTTGCTGGAGTGTCAGGCATGAGGGGGTGGGAATGTACTAGGGTTTTGTTTAAGGAATGGTGTAGGGACTATTCTATTAAGCTTGAGATTTGTCTCTCAAAGGAGGACACATGGACAACCGAAGCATAATCATATGCAAGTAAATAGTTTTGACAAGTTCAAAAACTGTACATGTGAAATACAAAATTCAGTGATCTTTTGCATTTTGTATTATTCCTTCTCTCTGTCCCTGAAGTCACATACAGTCTGAATTTCAGTGCAGTTCAGCTGACACAATGGACCATATTTTTCCGTTAGATATGTACTGCCAGAAAACCTTTTGACGTCAATATGAGTTCTGTGTGTGCCTGTGAGGGGAGAATTTGTCCTGCTGTGGTTTCCCTATATTATTCTGTATTTTCCAACAATATTAAAGGGCAGTCTCTGTCTGTCTTTCAAAGTGCAGCTTTGCCACCCAGATTTCAGAGGCTTTGGCTGGGTTGCTACTCAGTGTGGAACTTCGAAAAGAAAAGGAAAGACTCACATGTACACAATAGAATTACAATTTTCATATAGGAAAACTGCTGTTCACATGTGTGTGGGGTGGGAGGATTTGCCAATTTAGCAGTTAAGCAGATTTTTATACAGTACCATATGACACCAGAAACTATGTCCCCACATCACAAGTCTCTCAGAAATTGGGGAGTGCATTGATATATACTATTCAAAGTGGAAGGAAGATTACAAATCAATACTTAACATTGACAAACAGAAAAAATTCCTTTACAGGTAGTGTGGCATGTTGATCCATTGAAATTTATTGGTTTGAGTATAAAGTCATTGTTTTAACACGTCCTACTTTACAATCTGTCAAAATAAGCTGTAAAGCATGTGTACTGTATGTAATTATCTCTTCTGGTTTGGCTTCACAGATCAGGGTTTGGAAGGTGTTCAAATTTATAGTTTTGTTTAATTAAAGTGTGTTTTAATTAGCTTACTGGTATAGTCATTCACTTATCATGTAACTGACCTCCAAGATGCTGTATATACACATTTCTTATCAACTACATTGTATGTTTTTGTAGACCTTATCTTTCTTTTTTTCAGTGGCTATGAGAAAATTTTTATTTTTGTCTTTTACCTTTTCCTTTTATGGATCATTATATGATCACAGAACAATGTGTTAGACTGACTGAAGTATTTAGAAGACAGTATGAGCTTGGAAGAGAAATTTATTTCCTTCTTACAAAGATAAAGTTTAGTTAGAAACCTACATTGTATTTTGATTAGTGGACTGGGGTATAAGAGAAGAAAAAAAAGATATAATTAAAACTATTCATAACAGTATTTTTACTTGAGCTAAGAAAAATTAGTGAGTAATTATCACATTTTCAAATTAAATCGCACAAGTTAGAAAGCTGAATAGGTGTTCTGCTTTTGGAGTACAATGGGTTTAAGCTGTGGCATTATGGAAGGCTACTCTTTTTTCTCTTTTCCGTGGTGTTGCCTGCTGTACTTAAGATCTTCTTATTCTTTTCATTTACACCTGTATATATCTTTAGGATCACATGTCTCCTTGTTTCTTCACCAATGACTAGGAGATAACTAGAAGTAAAAGTGGGAGCATTCATATTTTCATGAGCCTTGGTGAGATACATTTAAAATACTTCCTCTTTTTTTTAGCTGATTCCAACTAATTTAGGTTTCTTTTTAAAATTAAATATGCATTATGTCAAGTACAAAGGAAATCACTTGCTTATGTGATTCTGAAAAACTTGAAGTAGCAAAAGGAAGGCAGGCTTATGGCTTGATAAAAATAAAATACTTCAATTAGAATGACTGAAAAATAATAGGGTAAAGTTCTTGTTGACTTTTACCACAGGTTTTTTTTTATATTCAAATACTTAAAGATTTTTTATCAGTTTAAAATTCTTCAAATGTTAATCTGATTTAATTTATATCTATAGTTGAATCTTCTCCTGATAAATTATTTTTTTATTTATTTTTTTTTTTTTTTTGTCTAGAGCTTTGGGATTGTATTTTATTGTCCTAGAAGTATAATCCAGTCAAATGCTGGATTGTGGACATCTGATCCACAGCTCTTTATTAATACATACTGTGTCATACTTTATCTTCAGTGCAGGATGAGTTTGTTTTTGTTAGAACTCAGACTGAAAGAATGGTTTATTAGCTTGAAGTGTAGATAAATGATGTGAACAGTATGATGAACAAAATAGGGAATGTTTATTCATTATTGCTTGTAAGGTAAAAAGTAAAAGAAAACTAACAAAATTAGCAGGCATCAGGTTTTAAGTGCAAGTACTATGGAACATGTAACTGAACCACAGGACTGAATAGCACAAGATTTTCTGGAAGCCAGAAGTACAAATGACTTCAAATAGTTAGTAGACAAACTATGGAAGAAAAAGTCCCATATGAAGGCTATTAATCCAAAGATCTCAATACAACCATTAGCTCAGAAAGACTTATAGTTTAGGTTGTCAGAAAATAAACCAGTGGAAGTAATCATGGCATCCTTTTTTGTTCATATACTCTTTTCTTAAACATACACTCTTGGCTACTGTTAGGGACATTATTTTCAAATTAGATGTCTTTTTGATCTCAGCTTGTACATATATTCTTTTGCTAGATATCTCTGAGCTGCAGAGGGCTGCCAGGCAGTCTGGAGTGTTGGTTAAGATGGTAACCATCATGTGTGTTTCAATTCTAAACCCATTGAAAACATCATTCAGAAAGCAATTGCATCTTTAAGGGTAAATACGAACACCACAACAATGAAAATAAAAGCCTCTGTGTTACCAGAATCAAATAAGAAAGAACATGTCTAGTTCATCCACTAAATGTTTATAAAATCACTGATGGGCTTCTGTGAGCTTTGAGCCATGCAGTGGAGAACATGACTCTTGAGAAAACATGAGGTTCTTATCTTACTGAAGTCCATAACTAATTAACATGCACATCCTTCCCTGTTTGTGGCTTTGTTTGCTCTGTGTAAACAACTTGAAGTATCTGTTTTCCCCTTGTGTTCAAACAAGCAAAGACCTTTGATACTATGAAGAAAATTAGTAACAGGTGAAAGATTATGTTTCACAATGTTGGGACAAAACAACCACTTGCTTTAAAGTATTTATCCTCTAAACTTCTTTAATTCTCAAGAGAAAATAACTGTTGTCTGTCACTAGAACTCATATATATCAATTTCTCTAAAGCCTCTGTGTAGTAAAAATAAATGAAGACTTTCATAAGTTTTCATCATATGCAGTAGAGAAGTGTGAGAGAACATGAAATCACTGAGATTTACATAGATGTATTTGGCGTCCTTTCTGCATTTACTTGAACCACACAAGAGAAACTGAATTTGGTTCTCTCACTCTAAGCACAAACTATCATCAGAGTACATATATGCTATGATCAAATGCAGTTAAGGTGTTTCTTGTGTCTAAAGAGACTGTAACTTACACAGTTCTATATAGATTTCAAATTTGGATTATTCAACATGTTTCTACCTATGTATGCGCTTTGTCACCATTGTCAGTGCTTTATTGAGGCTTGTTTTTCATATACAAAGGAGATGGAATTTTTTTTTTTTTTAGGTATTATAAATAAGTTCGTTTCCATTCCAAAAGTCCTCTAAAAGGCAGATATCTTCTTCACGTTTAAAATTCCCTTAAGATCCACTTTTGCTTTTTTTGCATTTTCAACATAGAAAATAGTCACACAAATTTCTCTCAGATGAATACATTTATATTCTGACTGTTATTGTTAAAAGAAAATGCCTGATAAAAAAGATTAGCTCATTTATAGCCAATTCAAGTTAGAAATATCAGTCACTGAAACACCATTGTGTTTGCTTTCAGAAACAGAGATTTCTGCTGAAGATAGTTAGCAAGAGCTGAGCAGTTGCTCCTAGCTGCTGAGCTCTGCAAAACAAGAAGTCCTATCACATAACCATACATTCTAAAAGGAATTTTAAAGACTAGTATTTCAAACTAATTCATTGCACTAAGACATGACACAGAAACTCAATACAAAATCAGCTTTAATTTAGCCTCTATAATACCATTTCTTAGAGTTTGATTGGTAAAGATGAAGAAAGTTGGGTGAGGGGGGACTACAAAGGAATAGCAGCTGTTTGGCAAAATCTTTTGAATAACTGTAAAGAAGCTATTAAATTGCAAAATTGATGCTTTCTAGATGACCTTCTGTAGAGTTGTAAACCACTTGTTGAAGACTGGTGCGCCTAACCTGCATTAATTAACACCTCAGTCTGACTTTATTCAGTATGTTGCAGCAGTGATCTGAAGCTTCTGGTACACACCAAAAATTCATGTATTTGAAATTACCTACAGTTCAGCAAGCTGTGGGTGACATTGTGGCTCCTACAAATTCAGCATACTTCACAAAAAGATGAGAATACTGGCTTCAGGTCTGAAAATCTATTGTGTAAATGTTCACATGCATATACTTTATTCTTACCAGTATACTAAAAAAACCAAAAAAAGACAGAAAAAGGATTTGAATGCAACAAACTCTAATTTAGCTTCTAAACAAAAGTTTCCAATTTTTTTTCTTATGAATTAATGAAAAGCATTAAAACTATTACTGACTTTAACAAATGTGTGTATAGCCAAGACTGAGTGAAAAAAGACTACTGGTTAGAGCATCAGTCTGATGAAAAGAATAAGAAATTTTGATCTATTGTTTCTCCATCAGTAAAGAGTGATACTTTCTACATGGAAATTAAGAACTATTCTGTGTATGATACCAAGTAAGGCAAGTATATATCATGGTCTGAAAATGGCATATTGCTCTAATATTTAACATAAAAGAACTCCAGTTTAGCATGTGGAATGTTCAACTTTTTCTTACCAACAGATGCCTGTGAAATATTCAGTAGGGTTTAACTTAATATAGACATATCCATGCTATTTTCCAAAAATATTCTCAATTAAAAATGTACCACAAATGCAGCTGGGATGCTAAGAAGCCCATAGTCCAGGTGTTACGGAGAGAAATCAACTTTTATGGAGAGCAATCAGCTACTCTACTTGCTTTTTAACTTCAGAAATACAGTTCAACAGCCTGACAGACAGATGCTGAGACCTAAATATGAGGATTCTCAGCAAGGGAGACGCATGTTTTTTCCTTGTTGTCTTCACATCTCTCTACCATGAACACACTGCATGCCACATCAGAAACATGAGCAGACCTGGGTTTTGGCTTTGGTTTTTTTTTCCCCTTTGGTGGCAGCTCATTTGGGGTAAATGTTTTATTTCCTGCTTTGCACTAGCATAAAAGCAGTTGAAGTTTTTCAAAAACAGGGAAAAAAAGAAAAAAAAAAAAAGACTTCCTGTGTTAACTGGAACATTAAATTAAAAATGAAACAATATAATGTATATTGTATGCACTTAGAATAGAAAACATTTTTTGATGTGCCCTTGATAGGAAAACCAAGTAAAAAGTCCATTAGAGCTTTTTATCCTTTCACTTGCGCTCTTTTCTTCTGTCCTTTCCCACTCTCTTTCTTCCCTTCATCTCTCTCTTTCTCCCTTCAGCTCCCCTTTTTGTTCCTGGAACATTCTGTTTCTCTTATGAGCTAACAAGTTTGATGTGGCCCCGTGTCTCATTCCCTTCCAGGCTTGCAGCTGTTTTGGCAATAGAAGAAAAAATCCCCATAACAAATCAAATAAAAGCCCATTCTGTGAAGAGGAATTGAAAACAGCAGGCCTCAAAGAGGGCTGCACATGAGATGCCTTGTTCTGGCTTTCAACACGACTCAAATCAGAAACACATTACCATAATCTGAAACAGCCCACTGCTAACACAAGACAGATGGTGGGTAATAACCCATGCATCATTAATAAATAAATTCCAGCATTAAAGGCTTTACAAAGTATGACAACATTATCTGGGCAAAATTACTGCCCCTTTTCCACCCCCAACATTATTTCACTCTTTTGTGGGTCTCTCTCACTCCCTTTCTCTCCCCTTTAAAGTGATTGTACTTTTGAAGGAAATTAAACATGGTGCAAGTTTTAATCAGATGAAACCTGTCATAGTGTAGAAGTCTGAAACTCCAGAAGGGAAAAATAAAATAGCTGCCAAAGTGTAATAGCTCCCATGTACTTCTATTGGATCAGCAAATGACAACTTATTGCATTGCACTCCACTAGCTGTCTTTGCCCTCTCTCGTGTTCTACTATTCTTATGTTTCACTACAAATTTCAAGCAAGAATTTTGGCATTGTTTTTTCTACTAAATTGAAAGATACATGTATCATTTCTCAGCTTTCCTTCCACAAACTATGCCATCTGTTTCTCCCCTGTATTCATCACTCATTTCAGAGATAATTTTGGGTAAAATATATACCTTTTAAGTTTAACAAATGTTGGAGAGTATTTAAAATAAAATAAGATGGACCTACCACAATGCATTTGTGCCTGACCAACATGAGAATATCACTTGCAAGGGGAAGGGAGAACAGATGGATGAAATTTTTACAGTGTGTTGCACAGTTGTAAGTACAGAGTTTGCATCCCAGGTGGAATTTGAAATCTGTATGTTTTCAGAGTTTATAGTGTTATAGTCACCATTGGGATGCAAGTCTATCATAAAGACAGAGGTGTTGTGTATGTGTGGTGGGTTGACCTTGACTGGCTGCGAGGTGCCCAGCAAACCATTCTGTCACACCCCTCTTCAAAAGGACAGGGGGAGAAAATACAATAAAAACTTTGCGGGTCAAGACAAGGGCAGGGAGTTCACTTACCAATTACTGTCACAGGAAAAACAGACTTGATCAGGGAAATTAATTTAATTTATTGCCAATTAATTGTAACAGAGGAGGATGGTGAGAAATAAGAACAAAACTAAAAGCACCTTCCCCCCACCCCCCCTCTTCCCAGGCCAACAATCTTACCCCACCCCCGGGATTCATAGCTCTTCATCTCCACCTCTCCTTCCTTTCTCCTGCTCCAGGGTCCCACCCATGGGACACAGTCCTTCGCAAACTTCTCTAATGTGAGTCCTTCCTATAGGCTGCAGTTCTTCATGAGCTGCTCTAGCGTGGGTCCTTTCCATGGGCTGCAGCCCTTCAGAACAGGGTCACAGGACCTGCTAGAAAACCTGCACCTGCATGGGCTCTTCTTCATGGGCTGCAGCTTCTGCCAGATGCCTGCTCATGGATGGGCTCTCCACAGGCTGCAGGTTCCTTCAGGGCATGTCCACCTGCTCCACTGTGGACCTCCATGGGTCTGGCACCTGGAGCACATCTTTCCCCTTCTTCACTGACCTTGGTGTCTGCAGGGCTGTTTCTTTCACATTTTCTTATTCCTTTTTCCCAGTTTTGTTACCATTTCTTAAACATGTTATCACAGAGGTGCTACCAATATCACTGATGGGCTCAGCTTTGGCCAGAAGCAGGCCCATCTTGGAGTTGGCTGAACTGGCTCTGTCCAGCATGGGGGCACCTTCTGGTGTCCTCTCACAGAAGCTCCCGCTGCATGCCCCCCGCTGCCAAAAACTTGCTAAGCAAACCTAATACCGTATGAAAAACTACCATGATTCTGTGTGAATGGAACAAATTTCAGTGGAAACATTACCCCAATTCCTGGATTTTTCGGTTATTCACTTTGATGGTTCACTAATGAAACTATTGCCTATGAACTGTGCTGAAGAAATGGATACAGCACCATAGCTGGGAGTTGTGGGTTGGCTAAAATCCAACCTGAGTAGATTCCAGTATGTATATTTATGTTTTGAACTACATAAATTCAATTAGATATTCTCTCTATATTTATTACAAATTTTAAATTTATGACCTACACTGTCCTGTAACATTCTGTGCAGTGAAATACTATGTTCAATTGTAGTAGCAATTGAAATTCTTCCTGGCTTATATAATTCTTTACTTCATTTTCACACGACAAATTAGAAGTAAGTATTTTTCTGTATAATGAAATACCCCAAAGGAATGATTTTCCCAGTTAATTGGTGAAATTGTATATCTTTTTTCAAAAGGTTTTCTAGGCTGGTAGAGCAAAAAGACCTGTTTTTCATGTGTATTGCAGTTATATGATTGTGAGTATCTTTGGCTATGTCGTCGTGACTTACTGTCTTAATTCTTACAAAGAGCTCTATGTGGGAAGACCTACAGAAAAATTATCTTCTGCAAAACAGAATATTATGCTTACTTATTTTCATCAGATCAAATGAACTTTATACTGCTGGACATCATTTGACCAGAGGATCTCCTCCACAGCATATTTTTTTAAGGTCAGTAATGGAACTAAATTTATTCCCAGGCATGTTTCCAGGTCCATTTTTTATCTACAAGGTGTTGTAACAGTTAGGCACAGCTACCTGAGAAATCTGCCTTACGCGGTAGTAATGAATACAGTCCAAAAATCAGTAAGTATGCTATCAGCAAACCCCAAATTCTGAGTCTCCATGGTCTCCATGGAGTGTGTACTACACAGTTTATTTACTTCTTGGCTCATTGTTAACTGGGATTGTTCACTTTTAGGCCTGCTGCCCTTAAGCAACCTGTGAAACAACCTCTTCTTGTCCACCTTTAATTAACTTTAAAGAATAGGAGTGAGTTAAGATAGCAACGGTACAATATACAAAAAAGTTAAAACACCCAAATTCAATCTTTTGCAGTGTATTCTAAACAGTTTCCATGGTATAATGTGTGTTACTAAAAAAAAAAAAAAAGAAAAAAATATTCTGGGGCGAAGGGTTCGGGAGCAGAGGATCGCGCCGAGGGACCCTTTCTGAAGCGGCAAAACCGCGGCAAAACCCGCGGAGGCAAAAGAGGCGAAAAAGCACAGGGAGAGAGAGGGGACCCCAACCCCCTCCCCCCCCCCAGGGCGCGAAAGAGCGGGCTCCTGACGAGCGGCAGCTCTGACTCAGCGGGGGCGGAGTCAGGGGTGAGGGCGGCCGGACCCTCCTGGCGTACAAAAGCAGCCCCCAGGGAGCGCGAGCGACCCGCAGCGCGGCGAACAGGACGGGCAAACAGGGCGTGGCGCCTCAGAAGGGCGTGGCGCGGCAGTTTGCGCAGGCAGTGCGCGCGGGCAGGGCGCGTGCTCCCCTCCTGGCTCGGAGGCTCACCCGACTAGCACCCATAGACACCCAAACGAGGAGAGCGCAATGGTTTCCACTCGTCCGAAAGCTGTTGCCAGACGGAACGTGGCGACTCAGACGGAGTCCCCGCCTAAACAGAAACATGCGGCTGTCCAGGTCGCTGGCTGCAGGGAGTGCCTCAGCCTGTCAGCTGTACCAGAGATTGGTAAGGACAGGGGCTGTCTCAGGTGTGAGCAGGTCGATGATCTGCTCTGCCTGGTGGCAGAGCTGAAAGAAGAGGTGGAGAGATTGAGGAGCATTAGAGAATGCGAGATGGAGACAGACTGGTGGAGCCGCACTCTACCATCCCTCAGGCCACGGCAACAGACAGAGGCTCCACAGGTAGCAGAGGATCCTCTGTCCTCTTGCCGGCAGACAGAAGCTAGAGACCCAAGAGATGGTGAGGGATGGAAAAAGGTTTCTGCTTGGGGCAGGAGGAGAGTCCTCTCCCGGGCTCCTTCACCTTCACAGCTGCCCTTGCATAACAGCTATGGGGCTCTGGAAGTTGAGGGCCAGGCAACTGAAGATGGGGATGAAGGCCCAACCAGGGGGTTGGCTAGGGAGAGACAGTCACCCCTACCTATCAAGACCGACTGTACAAAGAAAAAAAGAAGGGTAATTGTTGTGGGCGATTCCCTTCTGAAGGGAACGGAGGGCCCGATATGCTGCCCGGACCCATCCCATAGGGAAGTCTGCTGCCTCCCTGGGGCCCGGATCAGGGACATTGCCAAGAGACGCTCTGGTCTGGTACGGCCCTCTGAGTACAATCCACTCTTGATTATACAGGCAGGCAGCGATGAATTGCCAGAGAGAAGCCCCAAATTGATCAAAAGGGACTTCAGGGCACTAGGGAAAATGGTTGAAGGATCAGGAGCGCAGGTAGTGCTCTCCTCGATCCCATTAGTGTCAGGAGGGAACACGGAAAGGAATAGGAAAGCTAGAGCAGTTAACGTGTGGCTCAAAGGTTGGTGCCATCGGAAGGGCTTGGGCTTCTTTGACCATGGAGAGGTTTTCATGGCACCAGGCCTGTCGAGAACAGATGGTGCCCAGCTCTCTCGGAAGGGAAATAGGATCCTCGCCCATGAACTGGCGGGGCTTGTAGAGAGGGCTTTAAACTAGGCCTGAAGGGGGGAGGGGATATAAACAGGCTCACTAGAGAGGAGCCTGGGGGCGTCACCCCATTGCTGGGGGTGAAACCGACAGCCCAGCTCAAGTGCATCTACACTAATGCACGCAGCATGGGCAACAAATGGGAGGAGCTGGAAGCCATTGTAAGGCAGGGTGGTTATGATGTAGTCGCCATCACAGAAACGTGGTGGGATGCCTCCCATGACTGGAGTGCTGCGATGGATGGCTACAAACTCTTCAGAAGGGACAGGCAAGGAAGGAGAGGCGGTGGGGTGGCTCTGTATGTTAGGGAGTGTTTAGATTGTACAGAGCTTGACACTTGTGGTGAGGCAGAATGCTTATGGGTGAGGATGAGGGGGAAGGCCAACAAGAAAGATATCCTATTGGGAGTCTGTTACAGACCACCTGACCAGGATGAGGATGTTGATGAAGAATTCTACAAGTGGCTGGCAGGAGTCTCTCAGTCAGGAGCTCTTGTTCTTGTGGGGGACTTCAACTTCCCAGACATCTGCTGGAAATACAATACAGCAGAAAGGAAACAGTCCAGAAGGTTCCTGCAGTGTGTGGAAGATAACTTCCTGACACAGCTGGTAAGTGAGCCTACCAGGGGAGGTGCCCTGCTTGACCTCCTGTTCACTAACAGAGAAGGACTGGTGGGAGAGGTGGTGGTTGGAAATCATCTAGGCCTTAGTGATCATGAAATGGTAGAGTTTTCGATCTTTGGTGAGGTAAGGAAGGGGGTCAGCAATACTGCCACCATGGATTTCCAGAGGGCAGACTTTGACCTGCTCAGAACGCTGGTTGGGAGAGTCCCTTGGGGGATAGTCCTGAAGGGCAAAGGGGTCCAGGAAGAAGTCTTAAAGGCACAGGACCAGGCTGTCCCCATGTGCTGTAAGACGAATTGGCGGGGAAGATGACCGGCCTGGCTGGACAGAGGACTACTAGTGCGACTAAAGGAAAAAAGGAGAGCTTACCAGCTCTGGAAGAAGGGGCAGGCAACACAAGAAGAGTACAGGGATCTTGTCAGGTTATGCAGAGAGGAAATTAGAAAGGCAAAAGCCAGCTGGAACTTAACCTGGCCACTGTTGTAAGGGATAATAAGAGTTTTTATAAATATGTTAACAGCAAAAAGAGAGCCAGGGAGAACCTCCATCCACTAGTGGATGCAAGGAGGAACATTGCCACTAAAGATGAGGAAAAGGCTGAGATACTCAACGCCTTCTTTGCCTCGGTCTTTAATGGCCCAACGAGTTATCCCCAGGGTACCCAGCCTCCTGAGCTGGAAGATGGGGACAGAGAGTGGAATGAACCCCCCATAATCCAGGAGGAAGCAGTCTTTGACCTGCTATGCCACCTGGACATCCACAAGTCTATGGGGCCGGATCGGATCCACCCAAGAGTGCTGAAGGAGTTGGCAGAGGAGCTTGCCAAGCCACTCTCTATCATTTATCAGCAGTCCTGGAGAACAGGGGAGGTCCCAGATGACTGGAGGTTGGCAAATGTGACGCCTCTCTTCAAGAAGGGCTGGAAGGAGGATCCAGGGAACTAAAGACCAGTCAGCCTAACCTCGGTACCGGGGAAGATTATGGAGCGGTTCATCTTGAGTGTGCTCACCAGGCACATGGAGGACAATCAGGGGATCAGGCCCAGTCAGCATGGGTTCACAAAAGGCAAGTCTTGCCTAACCAACCTGATTTCCTTCTATGACCAGGTGACCCTCCTGGTAGATGAGGGAAAGGCTGTGGATGTTGTCTACCTGGACTTCAGCAAAGCCTTTGACACAGTCTCCCATAGCATTCTCGTGGAGAAGCTGGCAGTTCATGGCCTAGATGGATATACTCTTCGCTGGGTTAAAAACTGGCTGGGTGGCCGAGCCCAGAGAGTTGTGGTGAATGGAGCTAAATCCAGTTGGCGGCCGGTCACAAGCAGTGTCCCCCAAGGCTCAGTTTTAGGGCCAGTCTTGTTTAATATCTTTATCAACGACCTGGATGAGGGGATTGAGTGTGCCCTCAGTAAATTTCCAGATGATACCAAACTGGGTGGGAGTGTTGATCTGCTGGAGGGGAGGAGGGCTCTGCAGAGGGACCTGGACAGGCTGGATCGATGGGCCGAGGCCAATTGTATGAGGTTCAACAAGGCCAAGTGCCGGGTCCTGCACTTTGGTGACAACAACCCCATGCAGCACTACAGGCTTGGGGAAGAGTGGCTGGAAAGCTGCCTGGTGGAAAAAGACCTGGGGGTACTGATTGACAGCCAGCTGAATATGAGCCAGCAGTGTGCCCAGGTGGCCAAGAAGGCCAATGGCATCCTGGCCTGTATCAGGAATAGTGTGGCCAGCAGGAGTAGGGAAGTGATCGTGCCCCTGTACTCGGTGCTGGTGAGGCCGCACCTCGAATACTGTGTTCAGTTTTGGGCCCCTCACTACAGGAAAGATGTAGCGTTGCTGGAACATGTCCAGAGGAGAGCAACCAAGCTGGTGAGGGGTCTGGAGCACAAGTCATACGAGGAGCGGCTGAGGGAACTGGGGTTGTTTAGTCTGGAGAAGAGGAGGCTGAGGGGAGACCTGATCGCCCTCTACAACTACCTGAAAGGAGGCTGTAGCGAGGTGGGGGTCGGCCTCTTCTCCGTGGTAACAGATGATAGGACAAGGGGGAATGGCTTGAAGCTGTGCCAGGGCAGGTTTAGGCTAGACATTAGGAAAAACTTCTTCACCGAGAGGGTTGTCAGGCTCTGGAGTGGGCTGCCCAGGGAGGTGGTGGAGTCCTCATCCCTGGAGGTCTTTAAAAGGAGGATAGATGAGGTGCTTAGGGACATGGTTTAGTGGTGGGATGGCAGTGCTAGGTTAACGGTTGGAATCGATGATCTTAAAGGTCTTTTCCAACTGAGGTGATTCTATGATTCTATGTAAGAAAGAAAGAAGAAAAGAAGTAGAGAAGGGGAGTAAGGGAGAAAGAGCAAGAGAGAAAGAGAAAGAAAGAGAAGAGAGGACGAGAGAAAGGAAGGAAGGAAGAGAGGGAGGAAGGAGGTAAGTTTTGGTTTTTCTTGTGGCTAAAAGGCTGGAAAGAAAAAGAGCAGGAGAAGGGAAACATTTGTGCAGAAATTAAATCAGTACATAGAGCTCCATAACCTTTGAGTGGCAGTTTGCACAGGAACTGAATCAAACTAGTTTTCAGTTTGAATCACTAGCACTAGAATGACAACTGACCAAAATAAAAAATTAATAATAATCAAAATTTTCAAGAGAAGATTTTGGATAGACTGATATTCATAGCTTCTGTCCAGATACTTAGGAAATTGAGAAAACAGAGCAACCTTCTTTTCTAAACACACCCTTGATCCTTCTAAAAGATCTGTTCAGAAGTGAAAACTCTTCAGCTCTGTGATGTTTGTATCATTGCAGTGAGTGTAAGGCTGATATTACTTGCAAATAACTGACTGGAAAAAAATTTCACATTTACTAACATGAGTAAACACTATAAATTTATTTAAGAGATTTCCATTCCCCTGTTATAACTACAGCAAATAAACAAAAAACAGTTTTCAACTCCTGTTAAGATATAAAGATTTCAAATGCAACATTTGCTGCAAGTAAGTTAAAATAGAACAAGCCCAGTTTTGATGTCAGCAGGGACTATAAGTTTTAAAAATTTCTGGTAAAACTTTGTGAGAGCTCTGATAGTCTCTGATAGTCTGACCACTCACTGTGAGAAAGTATATTAGCAGCTCTTTTATCTCATAGTATAGAATTTCACTACAAGAATTTGTTTAGCCATAAAATAATTTCTTTCACATTTGTGAAGTTTTACACTGCACTGTTATCAAAAAATCAAATGGTTTTGTGAGGAAGACTAGGAAGATCCTCTAAAGTTAATGTTGTGAATCTCCTCTTCAGCAAAATGATAGCGCGCACATTCAAACTTCTACACTTAAAAATCTACCTTGTTAAGTAATTTTCAAGGATTAAAATATGTTAAAGTCTTCTGTATGTGCTTTTATAGTTAGACAAATAACATCTGAAAGCCTCAGTTATGTCTGGATTTTGTCTTTGTGATTTAAAAGGAGATCAGTCATATAAATCCTGTTCTGATAGCATCTATTGTCAGAAAAGGCTGTATATTATTATTATTATTTTTAAAAAAGGAAACAGAGGGGGCGAGTTACAAATTTAAGCTCACTGATATTTTGACCCACTTTTCACTACATGTTATATTTGTGTCACAGTAGTGAAAAGGCCTAACCAGTGTATAGAATACTGTTGCAGGCTGTGCTTTGCAAATCCAGATAAGGAATTAGTACTTAAAGGTTTGCTGCTAGTCCTTTAAATTTAGGAGAAGGAAGGACATCTTAGAAGATGCAGCCCCTATCCTTGAAAAACATCTTTGTGATCTATTGTCATGTAAATCGATTTTATGTTTCCCACTCCCCCCCAATAGTTATGATTTATGGAGATAGAACTTTGCAAATAATATAATATTCTTTCTTTGGTCTATTTATTCAGTAGCTGAGTAGTGACCACCAGGACTGTCAACCTATAGCGTAAATTTCTGGACATGATAAGAAAAATATTGCTTTCACAAATGTGGATGTAAACATCAAAAATGCAAAGGATCCATTCATTAGTGCTTGACTTACATGAATTTTCATGTAGTTATAGCTCTGTCCAAGGCAGTAATCTGCATAAAATAATCTACTAAGGGAATAATATAATGCTGAAAAAAAGTGATAATAATGTAAATCAAGATTTGCCTAAAAGTGATAATTTTTTGGAAGAGATTGTTTCATTCTTAGATATTCTTGTGCTTAATGCCAGTTTCTAAGCAGTGACTCAGTTTTTCAACTTACATCAAACTTGTGTCAAAAGCCTTTAAGGGATTATGTTTTCTTGAGCGCACTGGACCAGCTCAAGGCTCTTCACACCAGTTCACCTCCCTTCAGGTCTCACTTAGTCTTTCTAAGTGATGCAGATTGTTCTTGGGGCCTCCTACTCTGGGGAGGGATTAAATGGGAGTGCCATAAATCTATTTGTAGATAATTAACTAATGAGCATTTTCTGCCATTATGAAAGAATATCCATCACTGTTCATAAGTAGTAGTGCCATAAAGCTGTTCTTATGCATTATAAACAGCTTTCTGAGATGTAGGCCATGGTTCAACATACTGTATTTCCCACAGTATGACAATGTCTCTAATTTTCTAAAACAAATCCTCTCCAGCAGACTTAAACTAGGGTCAGTGCTACATGTGCAGATGTTCAAAAACTTCTTTAGGATGCTAGGTTCTGCTTCATATGTATGAAAGGCCAATGCCTCAAATTAAATACATCTTCCTAGCATGAAATACAGAATTTTCCATATTAAATATCTATCAGGGTACTTAACCCAAAAAGGCAAAATAAAACCAAATTTTTTTCCTAATTTTATCAAAATATTATCAGCTGACATAATTCTGCACAAGTAAATGCAATTTTTCTGTTCATGAGAAGAGCTACAATGTTCTATAATAAAATTTTAATATTTTATTAATATTTATAATTGTATACTATTTAAATTAATACTCTTTTTCTTTTAAAATTAAATTCCCATACATAGGTGACAAATGAAGTACAAACTCACTTGTATTCAATAGAAACATAAATATGAAAAAAAAACAGTTATAAATGTTGTAAACCAAATTTGTACAAAAAATACACTAAATTAATAGCATATGCATTTTTGCATTTGAGCAAGCTGTGCATTGTGTGCTTATCACTGGCCCAATTTTTCATTTCTTAAGTGTTTTAAGGTGCCTGTCAGTCATTTCCTGCTGTTTTTAAATAAAAACAGATGTTTTTATTTTGAAAGCTGAAAATAAATTAAAGGTAAAAAAGAAAGATAAGCAACAATATAACTCCAATTATCAGCTGGGATCAGGGATGCTGAACAAATAAATGTCGATGCTGAAAAGAACAAGGTATCTTGCCTTTTAGATTCAGAATTCTTAAAAAGGTTAATTGTAATCAGATGCATAGCACAATTAATTTCAAGAGTATAGGAACACTGATAAGAATAGTGAAAGCTTGGGTTAAATAATGTTTAGATGAGTTATATATATTGTAATTTCCAGGGTCTTTGGAAATTTGCCTTTGACTGTTAAAGGACTAGCTGAAGCAATTTATGAACCATTAGCAAAGATCTCCAGAAAGCTTTGGATGACAAGTGAGGTCCCAGAGGAGCAGGGAAGATCAAATGCAATGCCTATCATTAAAAAAAGGGGAAGGAGCACCTAGGGAACTACAGACTGTTCAGCCTAAATATAATACTAGAAAGCTACTGGAACAAATTATTGAACAATCAATTTGTAAATTCTTGGAGGATAATCAGGTGCTAAGGTACGGTCAGCATTAATTTGTCAAGAACAAATGGTGTCAAACCAATTTAATTTCCTTTTTACTACAGGGTACTGGCTTTGTGTTTAAGGAACACTCAATAGAAGTGCTGTTGCTTGACTCTTAAATTTTTGAATGCACCACATGTTTTATAAGCAAACTAAGCAATTATGGCTTAGATGTTACTACTACTAGATGGGTCACAGCTGGTTTTTTTTTTTCTTTCATTTTGTACTATATTGATTTTCATACTAAACTTCCAAGTTTCAGTCTAGCACATGGTTGATGGAGTAATAATTAACCAGTAGACGTTTACAGATGACATTCAGGACTGAGAGATGGCAGGCCCTTTAGAGTACAGACCTAAAATCCTAATCAATTGATTCTGATATATTGATGAATGAGCCAAAATCAGGAAGGTGAGATTCAAAAGAGATAAAAGTAGTGTGCTAGATTTAGGAAGAAAAATAATTTCAAATTGAAAAATAACTCCTTAGAAAACAGTACTGAAGAAAAGGACATAGGTATTGTTTGCACTGTGGTACAGACAGAATATAGATTGACAATGAGATGACATTACAAGACAAGCTACTGTTTATCAGGTTGTACTAACAGAAGCATTAAGACGTAAGAGGTAATTACTCTCCTCGTCTTGGCAGTCATGATGTTTCACCTGGTGTAGTATATACAATATAGGTCACACAGATTAGTACAGAGAGGATAAGATGAAAACAGTCAATAGAAGACTGACAAATATAAGTGGTTTTAAAAGCACAGTATATAAAAAATATGAGAAAATTCAGAGGTATTAGTTTGTGGAAAAGAATCACATAAGCAGTGTCACAATCTTCAATTATGTAAAATTTTTGTTTTAAAGAGGATGATGATCAGCTGATCATCCAAGTCCACTGACATAACAGAAAAGTAATAAAAAAAGGGGATAGATTTTAGAAATTAGGAGTATCCTTTAATATGAATAATTTTGCAATTGAACAAATTGTTAGGTGTATTCAACCCTTGTCACTGTAAGGTTTTAAAAACAGGTTGAATAACATCTACTTGCTATGAAACAGGCATAGATAGTCCAGCGTTAGTCCAAGGATGGGCTTTCCCCAGCACTTGTAAGGTTCTGCTGAGACACTGCAGTCTGTAGCATGAGTAATTATTTTGATCAGAGGTCAAACTGTGCACATTGTTTCTTACTTCATTTTCGCATCTCATTTCAAAACATTCCACCTGAATGTGTTCTTTGCAGATGTTCCAACCACTTTGTGACTATTTCTTTATGACCTATGCAAAATGTCTTGGACCATTCCTCTTTTAAGCAACTCCCCAGAGTTCTTTACTTAATTTCACAGGTGAAATAAAACTTTCTCCTTGTACTACTAGGATTCTGTCAGCTCTGAGAAAAGACAGGAGGTTTTGATGGGTATATTCTAATGCTAGTAACCATATTATAAGAAGGTGTCCCAAAAAATCCAAAGCATTTCCTCTGAAGTACAGGGAAGTAATCTCACTGCAGCTCTGAGTACTGAAATAGTGATCTTTAACTTCCTATCATTTCTTGAGAAAACTGAGAAGAAGGAATCATTCCAAGCTACATTCCAAACCAGAGTGTCAGTCAAAAGAAAGACAAAAGGAAGGGATGTGTTTATTGGGAGAGGCATTTAGAGATCTTGGTACACATTCACATACAAAATACAAAATGGAGATGTGGGTCCTGTGGAACTTCCAGAAGTATTTTTATTTGCAGACACTTGTTAAAACAGATCCTTGAATGTTCTTTTAAGTTATGCCTACCTTAAAGAAATGCAGTACTCAATTTAAGTATAATTTAGACAGACAAAAAATCTCAAATAATGTAATTTAACTCCGTCATTCTAGAACAGATTTTACCAGTTACCTTTTTAAAGAAAGGTCTGTCAAGTTCTGGCTTGAATGTCAATTATATCTGTATATTTGTGAAGAACTTTGTAATCTTCTGAACACCTCTACTTAGGTCCGACATACAAGTGACAAGGCTAAGCAATAAAGAAACATTCAAGTTATATTTCTACAGCATCAAAGTGTACAAACACAGCTATAAGAAGAGAAAGAAATCTTAATTTTTGCTTGTGCTAAGAATAAAGTTGAGTGATCTAAGCAGGAAGTGGCTGGGAATTCCAGCTTGCTGATGAACAAAGGGGTAAGAATCTGCAGACTTTGGAACAACAACAACAAAGATTCTGTATCTTTACAGTACGATCTAGAAGACGTGCAGTACAGGAAGGAAAGAAGGAAGGAACGAAGGAAGAAGAAGGAAAAACAAGTTCTCAGGTAATACCTGATAACTGATACATCATCTATGCAAAGGTTGGGGTTTTTTTTCCCAAGTGTCTGAACTTGAAAAAATGCAGTTTTTCAACATTTACTGATACATCAACATAAATAGTTATAGAATCATAGAATCATAACTCGTTTAGGTTGGATGATCATCAAGTCCAACTGCTAACCTAACACTGCCATTCCCACCACTAAACTATGTCCCTAGGATACCTTAAGAATGAGTTAACTTCTCTTTTCAAGTTTTATTACCTAAGCTTCCTTTGTTTTTCTAGCAAGATGATATTGAAGATGTTCAGAGGCAACAGCAAAAATCTTAACAAAATTAGGATTACAATACTGTTTTTTACTTCTTATCACATATCTCAGAGTCCTTTTGTATATTTAAGCACCAGATGATGTCTTTTGTTTAACTGGTCAGGCAATCAGCTTTTTGTAGAAAATGTTTTTTTCTTGTAGAAAGAGCCCTCTCTTTAACGATAGCTAGCTTTATCATGAGAGGTAAAACACCCTTTATGGTTCCTTGGCAAAATGTCTAGTCCCAATGTATTGGAGGGTATAATAATTAAGTTCTGTTTATATATCCATGCAGTTTTTGATGAATATGTGAGAAGCATTTAACGGTGACTCATGATGGAAGAATTCATTGACTGTTTTCCATTAAAAGACAATCCATAAAAGACTGCTGATTTGATAATCGCTTTCACTGTGTTTGGATTCAACTACCAAGAATTTTATTTTCTCTTCAAAGTAAATCACTGAGTGCATGTGGATGGTGTCTCTTGTACTACTCAAAACTTGCCTGAAAGAAATATAAAATTGGCCAGTAGGAAGAGAAGGAAGTCAGGAAAAGTGATGCATTTGAACATAAGCTAAGATTCAGGTAGTGTTCCTTGTTGACTTGTGTTTGTTCCCTTAATTTTTTTCAAATTTTTCATGAGGTGACTAAACACCAAATTTATGATAGAGGGGATCCAAATAATATGCATATTATAACATATATATTATATTGTATTTTATAATATTTGTTATATTATAATCTACAGTATAAATGAACATATTTAGATATGTTATTATAATGTTATTGTAATGCATATACTCATAGCCATTTGTTCTAGAGGGGCTTGAGAGTGTAAAAGGGTTGATTCAAAAAGGGTTTCATCATTTCTTACCAGGCCTTGTCTTCGTGCAAAGAAAGGAAAGAAATATATCTTCAAATTTTGTTACATATACCATCAACTTGAAAGTAAAATACCAGTCTTGAACCTAAGTATGTGCTTCAGACACACTCACTACAACAAGAAGCTGAAGAATGAATGATTTGCATTATTTCAGGAAAATGAACTAAAAAACTAGCAAAAAGAAAAATGAAGCCTCTCTAGTATGCGATTTATTTGGTAAGTGGAATGGGATTTCTGAGAAATTAGGACCAACACAAGTAAGTTAGAAGCCTAGCTTAGAAGGGTTTGCTGGGAGTACATTTCAAGTTCCAGCTTGAGGACTTTCCTGGTTTCAGCTGGGATAGGATTAATATTCTTTCTAGTAGCTGGCATAGCACTGTGGGAGGGAGGGTGTGTGAGCATCTGCATAGTTCTTCGTTGCTGACTGGGGTTAAACTACGGCAGGATCTTTTCAGAAATGTCAAGTATACTTACTGCAAAGATACACAGTTGGAAAGCAGGATTTATTCTTAAATTTACTGTCAGAAGTCAGTATTAGCAAGCATTGCATAAGGCAGAAGTGAAGTTTTTTCTAAATACTTAGGAAAGATCTCATCTTTTCACCTGACGTGTTATATATAAAGAATATATGTCATGTGAGCTACGATGTCAAGAACAAAAATAAGAGAGGAAGCATGCATTAAGACCTCCTCTGATATTTTATGGTGCCACACTGGAGGGTTCCAGTGTTTCTTTTTAACAAAATAATTGGTAAATACAAAGACAGCATCCAGTCTAGCAAACTCCAAATAAAGAGATGCAAGCAAAAGGGAAGGAAAATCTGATTAGAGTTTTAAATCATTATTTAAAAACTAAAAGTAAATGAAGCTGTGTGATTAGAGGACCTTAAATGATAGGGAAAGGGTAGGAGTCCAGTGAGAGAAAGCATATCCTTGTGTATAAGTTGCCAGGGAAAGTTCGCTGGCCACACACAGCCCCAGTGACATAGGAGAGCTTCAGGGCTACACCCTTCAGCTATAGTAACACTGGGAAAGGCTAACATTTCTGACTTCTGCTTAAGTGAGGGGATCCACCTGGGCAAAATGCCTTTAGAAATGACACTAGATTTCACTCACGGTCAAACTTTGTCTGAAAGTGCTAATAATGTGGGGTTTGTATGTTGTCAAAATTGAAGAAACAGCTGGGGAAAATATCTCATCTTTGAAGCATTTATTGAGACATTAAACTGTACAGAACTGAAATAATTTACTGCTACTTCTCTAACTTCCTTAACTGATCTGGGCAGTTATATTTTGACTGCAAAAAAACCTTTTGCCTCTTAACTTTCCCTAAGCAGTGTGAGGCTTGGCTTCTCTTACTGCTTCTTCATTTGATAAAAATTATCCCCACATTGAAGACTCTGGCTGTATTCCCACACTTTCAGTGGGCTCCGCATCTCACTTTCTGTTTCTAATTTCCTGCCCAATACATCTGAAACCTGATTAGTGTTGCCAGTTTATAATTTGGGCTACAAAGTCCAAATCTCCTAAAGGACTAAATTGTTGCCATTTTCTGCCCCTTCTTTTTTTTTTTTTCTTTGAACAAAGCTTTCTAAAATTGTACTGAGTTTAATTCAGGGATACAAATGTCACTCTGCTGTATACAATAAACACCTAATGAACATGTGGCCTGATTCTTTTACGTTAAGATATGAGTCTGAAAAAATTGCTCAATTCTGCTGTAATTAGAAGTTTTCCTTAGTCTAGTACATCTGACGCCAGTATCAAATACTTAGCACTTTTAAAAATATGGACTTCTTTAGACATTCAGAAACCCTAAAAGATAAAACATTTATTTAATAAGTGGATAAGATATTGAGAGTTTCCTGTTTGAAACCCACTCCTTATCATCCACAGATAGATAGCTTCATGGAATGATCTCTTCAGACACAAAAGCACATGCTAAGAAAATTCATTGAAAACGTAAAGGGATGCTGAGGTGAATTGTTTCCCTATTTGTAAATTCTTAGAGCAAAATTCCCGGAACCTCTGTACATTACTTATTATTTTAATCTCTGCATGAGAGATAACTGTACTGCAAGATATTCAACTGTAGGAAAAAAAAAACAGGTGTGGCAAGAAGAGGTGTCAAATTTGCTGACGAGAAAATAATCTTGAAAGGTAAGGCCATTCAAAATTAAGATGGCTATCATATCCTTCATTCAATTCTCTGTGGATTTGTGTTGTTACTCATGCATATACACAGTACACGGTACTGGAAAGCAACTGCTAAAAAGGCTAGGCCTCACTTCAAGGAATTATTAATTTTTTGTGTTCACAAGTGGGCAAAGAACCTGTGTACAAGATCTATGCCTGTGCATCTTAAAGTTCTGTTCAGACAGGTGTTTTCCAATGTAAGATGGTTATTTAGATTTTTGAGGGGACAATTGTATGGTCAAGTGCACTGGTCTATGTCTGAAAGAAATGAATTATTTTATTTATAAGTTACTTTTAAAATATATTTTTAAAGTATATTAAAAGATGACTCTAATAACTTTGTGTTTGCTACTTTAAGCCATGTTTTCTGGGGGTTAGTGCATATATGGGATTTGACTTAGCTAAAAGTATGACATATAATAAAAATTATAGAATGCAATGTCTTTGTGCCTCCCACAAACCACTCCTTTAATTACTTTACATTAAGACCTGGCAAGTTTCTTCTCTATAGTAATTACATGGATCACTGACATGCCAGTCCATGATGCTGTCATATCTTGATACAACTGTTTGAGTCTCTTTGTGTCTTCTTAATCTTAAAGAGTGCCTACTGTAGCTCAGTTAACATTTCAGGTTTTGTTTGACTTTCTTACATTTGTTTTATTTAGCTGAGCAGTGTATTGCACAGTAACTCTTTTGAAAATCTTGAGTATTTTAAATACACACCTAAATTCACACAACAGTGACTTTGTTTATCTTAATGTACATTGATTATATCACAGAGTTCTAGTGCACTGAAGAGTTGTAGAGTATGTCAACACAGAATTCACATTTAACAACAAAATCAAACCCAAATAATTTCACAAACCCTGCTACAAGAGCAATAAAGCAGTTGTTCCAAACTCAGAAATTTTACCACATTTTCTGCTAGGACAACATTAAGCTAATTATTTTCAGAACTGGGTTTTTATGAAGTAACCATCATTATTATATTTATATGAGACTGTAAGTAAGAGTGTAGTATGCTTTTTTTTTCTTTCTCTTGCCCTTCCTCAATTTTATAAGTGGAAAATAAAACTACAAATATTTTAATGAAGTTTATTCCTATATGGCAAAAAAATATTATCTGAGATCACAGTCAACTACATAACTTTATCCCTTCTCTGAACCCTGAAAACAAAGACTTACAGAGCCCTAGCTAAAGCTTTTAGGAACTCAGAATTTTTAAGTCTGCTTTTGTGATATGAGCCTAACTTTTGTGCAAAAAATGTGAATAACAGCAAAAGGAAATATCTGGAAGACCAGATGGGCATTAAAGTTTTTCCCTAATTTGATGGCCACTTGGTCAGCTGGACAGGAACATTTTGCAATTTTTTTCCTCTTGTTGAATACAAAGTAAATCCCAAGCTACAAGCCCTAGCACCATAAAGTAATAATACAATGTCTTCGCTATTTGTTGTTGTCATAGCACATGGTTATCAAGTGACAGAATTTGTCTTTTTGCTAATATGTGAATAAAACTTGATTCTTCATGCTCTTTATTTAGGGTCTTAAATACATAATGACAAAGCTAATGTACAGAAGAGAGTTGAGATAAACTTTGAACAAAGAGAACAATTCATTTGTGATTTCATTTAACCATGAAATGGGAATAGTTTATTCAAGTCACTGAGCTGGAGTTGGATGCTTTCTTGAAGTGAAGTTTGGGTAAATGAGTGGTTTTTATAGTTTTGATATCTAGGGGGAAATTTACAATGCAAAAAAGAGTAGTTCAATTATTCACTGTACCTGATGTGCAGTCAGATAGACTTATTTTCTGAGTATGAAACTACCCATTTGCAGAACCAATTGATATGGTGGCTTAAAGGAAACCTGCTTGGGGTTCTGCTTAGCTGGGCTTCATAGGCCCTACTCATTTTACCAGAATATCCCACAGATAACAGTGTTATTTTACCACAGAAAACAGTGTTAAAATTGATGTGAATAATTTTATATCTTTTTGAGAAGAACAAGATAGGATAGGCAAAAATATATGTACAGTGATATTTCTGCCTCTTCCTTTAAAAGTTCTTCATCAGGGATTGATGAAGGCCTTTTTATACTCAGCAAGATACAAATGCAGAGCACTACAAAAGTTCTGCCACTGAGTGTTTGTAGTCTAGACAGATAATGGATTACAGAGAAGAAGAATGAGTGAGGAAATAACGGCAGGTAAATGACATCCACTATTCTGCCCTCATCCACAAATCTGATCATTTTATCACAGAAGACAGTCAGGTTGGTCAGGTCTATTTTACCCTTAGTAAATCTGTGCTGTCTGTCCCGAGTCTCCTTCTTCTCCCTCACCTGCCCCAAAATGTGGTCAATGAGAACTTATTCCGTGACTTTCCCAGAGATGGAAGTGAGAGCAACAGGCCTATAGTTCCCCAGGTTTTGATTTTGCCATGTTTTGAAGATGGGTGCAAAATTTGCCTTTCTCCAGTTGTCAAAGACCTTCTTCAGTCTCCATGACATTTCAAAGCTGATGGAGAATGACCTTGAAGGGACGTCAGCCTGATCCCTCAGCACCTAAGGGGCTGCCCATCAGGTCCCAGAGAGTTGTGCCGGTTGATGTCTTGGAAGCAATTCTTGACTCAGCCCTCATTCCTGTCTGGCAGCTTCTCTCCTCCTCAAGCCTGGTCATTAAACCACAAGGCCTGTCACACCTTATTGGTGAGGACTGAAGCAAAGAAGGCAGTGAATACCGCAGTGTTGTCTGTCCACTGTCACTAAATCGCCTCCCTCATTCAGCAGCATTCACACTTGTTTATCTTTTTACTACTAACATAGCAGTAGGAGCTTTCGTTGCCCTTGATGTCCCTCCAACTTCAGCTGAGTTTGACTTTCCTGAAACCATCTGTGCATACAAGGGAAAAGTTTTAAAATTCTTCCTTTATCACTATCCCAGTTCCACCCTTTATGCTGCCTTTTTGCACTGGAGGTATGCTGTGAGATTCCCACTTAGCCAAGACAACCTTGATTTTCTGAGTATCAGGATGAATAGCTCTGGTAGTTTGTCCTTAAAGACTTCGTAGCTTTCCTGAGCTCCTTTCCTATTCATACCTGCCTCCCATGGAATATCATCTACCCGTTCCTGAATAAGCCAAAATCTGTTCTTCTGAAGTCCAGGATCTGTGCTCTGCTGTTCTCCCTCCTTACTTCTCCCAGGATCTTGAAGATCATTATTTCATGGTCACTGTTTCTGGGGCTGCCATTGATAACCACATGCCCATCCAACGTCTCCTTGTTAGTGAACAGCAGATCCAGCTGTGAGTGCCCTGCTTGGCCTATCCAGAACCTGTACCGGCAAGTTACCCCTGATATTCTCCAGAGCTATTGATTGCACAAGTAGTCCTGCCAAACTGTCCTTCCAGGAGGTGTCATGGGCCTGTGATACTTAAATCTCCTCAAATAGTTTAAAGAAGTCTTCACCCATTTCCTCACCCAGACTGGCTGGTCTGTAACTCACTCCCACTTTGTTGTCAGCTTTACTGGCCTCTCCTCTGACTCTGGCCCACCAGCTCTCCCCAACCCGGTGTCTGTCCCATAGATCTGACTGCTCCTTCACCCAGAGAGCATTGCCCAGAGAGCATCCCCCTCCTCCCTTCCCTGTGTGTGCCTCCTGAAGGACTTATGTCTGCCCGCCACAGCACTCCAGTCGCATGAGCTGTTCAACCTCCTCCAAGCGATCCCAGCGGTGTCCCAGCTGTGTGACTGAACTTGTTCCTTTCCAAGATAAAAGATGTTTTTCATATTTCTTGAAATAAATGGTTCAAAACAATAAACCTTCATTATCATCTTTTTCATATTCATACGAGATGACAAAAGTTTCAAAATCAAGAAATGTATGAATCTTGTAGGTACAAAATGTATATAAAATTATAAGAAAGGTAATTCATGACGCTTGTCTCTTGATTTTTGATTAGTCATACTTTTGTTAAGAGACAAAGACACTGAAAGCTGCAGCTGCTGCAAATTGTGTATGCAGTAGTGTGAAACGGTCTATCAGGTGTGAAGCTTGTCATTTGGATGAATACCAGTCTTGGCTTTTGCAGTCACTGAACTTGTGTTCAAAGCATGTGTGAATGACTCTTGTTTTTGTAGCAACTCAATACATTTAAGAACGTAAATTACTTCCAAGGTACAAAGCTATTTATCTAAGAAATGTTTAAATGTTTCCGGTGGGCATTCCCTAATATACTAAGCAGTCAGGTTCATGTTAGTCACATGGTCTTAACTGGAGTCTCAGAAAGCATTGCCATTTTATTTTTCATTTAGCAATTGTTCCATGAATGTGAATATTTAGTTTCCAGTTTTTGGAAGTATGAAGTTTAGAAGTTAATGCTGTGTGTAGTAGGGAAGAAACTGAAATTAAAATGCTGGTTCCACAGATATAACGTTATCTCAGAATAAAAGTGTGTTGTTCATTGTGATTTTTTCTTCTCTGTTGTTGGAATTATCAACAACAGAAGAAGAGTCCAAGGATAAGTTTGCAACACTGGTAGTTATAAAATATATTTGTTCTTATAAAGTTATGAGTATTAGCCCAGCAGTAATTTTTTGAAAATGGCTTCATCCACATAAAAATCTTCCTATACCTGAAAAATAAATCACACAGCTTAATAGTATGAATTTAATGAATTAATGCCTCCTGTAGTGGAAGTAAAAAATTGAAAGACCCGCTGTTTCAGCTATGAAATATTTAGTAAATTTAAATTACTATAAATATTGAAAATGCATAAAAGATTTAGGAAGTAAGAAAATACAGTGCTAGCTGTACAAAGACCAATAGATACAAGATTTTCAGTAACAGATAATCAGATTACTCAAATGTGACTGTAGATGTCTTATTCCTCAAAGGTAGGTAACTGGAACAATTCAAAATGACTATCACTTAAATAAAGATAGGTCTGTCCTGGCTCTGTATAGAAATCACTGATCTCATCCAGACCTTATTTTATTAACTTGTGACCTTAACAGGAGACAGAGGTGCAAGTGGAAAAAAAGTTATTAACAGCATTTCTATGAGCAATAGATCTTTTCATAGATTTCTAGACAAGTGGGGACAATTAGCTTGACTTGGATAGACCCTTTACTAGGAATAAAATGGCTGGGTTGAAGGCTAATTGTGTTTTGCATCTGCCACCTAATAAAATTTTGTATCCCTCAGGGCTTTCATATGACCAAGATTCATCACTTCTCATCATCTTCAATTTTGAATCCCTGGAAGACCATGTAAGAGCTGACAGTGTGACCTAGGTTCATCTGGTAAATCCTTTGAGGAATGAGGAGGGCATTTTGTTTTAGTCAATCAATTTAAAAATGGCTTATATTTTAAAGAGCATGGGGGGAGTTTTTAGGCTTTATTACAGAAGCCACCTCAAGCATTCTGAGAAATACTCTGACTCTTATAATCAGGGGAAAAAAATCAGGTCAATGGGAAATTGAATAATATAATAGAATATTTAGTGAAGTCTTATGGGGTAGAAGCTCAATAATGATAATTTCAGTTCTTTTGCATAAGCTTTCAGTACTTTGCTACCTGCAAAAAAGAATACATTTAGCTTTAACTAATATTATGGTACTTTCCAGAACAGACTTTGAAATGCTGCATGAGCAAATCATATTATTTTTAAGAATAAACTCCAGTAAAGAAGACAAATGGTAATATCCTTGCTCTCTCATGCCTCATTGTGCATTTTCAACACCCAGAACATGTCCCTTGAACTTAGACAGCAATGAGCTGAGGAAGGAATTAGCATAGTTTTCACTACCTTTCTTTTGAAATAGAAATAACAGGAGAAGAAGTAATAGCTTGCTTTCAGTAAATGGGAGATGGTCGTTCTGTAAAAAATGTCAAAAAAATCTGTTTCAGAAAACACCAATGTAAAACTTCCTAGAAGGAAAAAGATGGCATGGAATGAAGACATCAGTCAAAATTATTTCCTGTGTAAAACTGAACATGAAGTGAACAATTTTAGCCTAAGTATATGCCAGGGCTTTCATTTAAAGTCTTTTGAATGGCCAGTATCTTTTGTCAGTCACCCATTTAGCCTGATGGCCAGCAAAAAGTAGAAGTCATTCTGATTCAGAAATGCTGAATAACTTCTGCTTCTGTAAAGCATAAGAAAGCTTTTATGTTCCTGCATACTTGGCCTTTGCACAGTCTGTAAATGGTACCTCAAATAAGCTAGTAGAATAGCAAAGTATTTTTTGAGGGTCAGAACTAGAAATTCTGTATGTTTAGGCCTTTCTGAGGCTTTGTTTATTTTTTTAAAATTACAAAGATATCTTAAAACACTGAGTTATAAATTCTGTTCTGATTTTTCTCTCATTTGCATGGCTACCACTTTGGAAAAATACTGTAATGACTCTCAGGGATCAGTACAGGACACAGCATTGACTTCCATTTCCAGCCAATTAGAGCTCAATGAGTGAAAGTTGTGCTCAGTTGCTAAACTGAAAAGAAAGGGGCACAGACTAGGGAAGGAAAATTAACAAAAAAAATAGCACAAGTCAACTGAAGTTTCTGTATCAAAGAAATAAAAGCTGAAATGGACCCTCCCCTCTAAAAATTTCATAAAATGCATAATCTTCCCTTTGACTAAAATGTTTTAAATCAGGAGCATCTACTTCAGGCTATGGGAATACAGGACTAGATTTTCAAAACTGGAAGATGAGGAGATAAAAATCATTTTGAAACATCTTGTTGCTCAGTAGCTGACTCACTTAAGGCTGTGTTTTCAAGCTTTTTATGACAGTTTATATCTTGGTATAAAATACTAACATAGAACCATAGAATCACAGAATGATTTGGGTCAGAAGGAAGTTTTAAAAGTCATCTAGTCCAACCTCCCTGGTTGGACACAGGGACATCTTTCATCAGATCAGGTTGGTCAAAGCCCTGTCCAGCCTGAGCTTGAATACTTCCAGGGATGGGGCATCCACAGCTTCTCTGGGAAACCACTTCCAGTGTCTCACCACCTGCATCATAAAAAATTTCTTCCTTAATTCCAATCTAAACCTACCCTATTTCAGTTTAAAACTGTTGCCCCTTCTCCTGTCACTATAGGCCTTGGTAAAAAGTTTCTCTCCAACTTTCTTTTAAGCCCCCTTTACATATGGAAAGGCTGTAATAAGGTGTCCCCAGAGCCTTCTCTTCTCCAGGCTGAACAACCTCAACTCTTTCATTCTTTCCTCATAGGAGAGGTGTTCCATCCCTCTGATCATTTTTGTGGCCCTCCTCTGGACCTGTTCTAACAGGTCCAAGCCTTTCTTGTGCTGGGGACCCCAGAGCTGGATGCAGTACTCCCGGTGGGGTCTCATGAAAGTGGAGCAGAGGGGGAGAATCACCTCCTTCAACCGGCTGACCAGACTTCTTTTGATGAAGCCCAGAATATGCTTGCTGACTCACGTCCAATTTTTTATTCACCAGTATCTCCAAGTTCTTTTCTGCAGTCTTCCTCCAAATCAATTAATACCCCAGTCTGTATAGATACTGGGGGGTTGCCCTTAGCAATGTGCAGGACATTGCACTTGGCCTTGTTGAACTTCACGAGGTTTGCATGTGCCCACTCCTCAAGCCTGTCAAAGTCCTTCTGGATGGCACCTCTTCCCTCTAGCAAATAAACTGTACCACTGTCTATGTCACTGTTGAAGACATTAAATAGTGTTGGTCCCAGTATGGAATCATAGAATCATAGAATGTTTTGGGTTGGAAGGGACCCCTAGAGGTCATCTAGTCCAACCCCCCTGCAGTGAGCAGGGACACCACTAACAAGATCAGGTTGCTCAGAGCCCCGTCCAACCTGGCCTTGAATGTTTCCAGGGATGGGGCCTGCACTTCCTCTCTGGGCAACCTGTTCCAGTGTTTCACCACCCTCGTTGTAAAGAATTTCTTCCTTACATCCAGTCTAAACCTACCCTGGTTCAGTTTAAAGCCATTACCCTTTGTCCTGTCACAGCTGGCCCTACTAAAAAGATTTTCCCCACCTTTCTTATAGGCTCCCTTTACGTGCTGAAAGGCTGCAATCAGGTCTCCCTGCAGCCTTCTCTTCTCCAGGGTGAACAAGCCCAACTCTCTCAGCCTGTCCTCGTAAGAGAGATGCTCCGGCCCTCGGATTATTTTTGTAGCCCTCCTCTGGACCCGCTCCAACAGGTCCATGTCCTTCTTGTGCTGAGGGCTCCAGAGCTGGATGCAGGACTCCAGATGAGGTCTCACCAGAGCAGAGTAGAGGGGCAGAATCATGCCCCTTGACCTGCTGGCCACGCTTCTCCTGATGCAGCCCAGGGTATGGTTGGCCTTCTGGGCCCTTTTAAGACACCAGTAGTTACTGGTTTCCACCAGGACATTGAGCCATTGACTGTAACTCTTAGATGTGGCCACCCAGCCAATTCCTTATCTCACAGTCTCTATCCATCAAACCCATATCTCTCCAATTTACAGGTAACAATGTTGAGGGGGACTGTATCAAAGGTGTTACAGAATTCCAGGCAGGTGATATCAGCTGTTCTTTCCTTGTCCACTTATGCAACCACTCCGTTGGAGAAGGCCAAGAGATTAGTCAGGCACAATTTGCCATTGGTGAAGCCATGCTGGCTGCCTCTAATCACCTCCCTGTCTTCCATATGCTTTGACATAACTTCCAGAAGGACCTGTTCTGGGCACAGAGGATCTCGATGCCTCCTCAACCATGCATGCAAGAATGGAGGATTCATTGCATAAATACTTCTGTGCATGTCTGTGAATATATAGATGATAAGGACTAAGAAAGCAGAGTCAAAAGAGTGATAATAGTGGGGTGGGATGTGAAGTTGGAGCAGGTCTGGGTGGTGTACAGGTAAACATGGCTGAGGGGTGAAAAGCAGAAGTTTGTACTGACACTGTGTGTGTATTTACAGAGGTTGAATGAGGTGTATGTGCTTCATGTATGTTTCTTCATGGTACATGTACGTGGAGAGGTCCAAGAGATGAGGACAGCATATGTGTGCATGTTTGGCTTATAGAGGAATATTTGACTGGAAAGATTATTCAATAGACATATCAGTCCCTCTTGTACCTGCTTTATGACTTGATCTGTTGCCCTGCCCACAGCAAATAAAATAACCCTTCCTGCAGGGGCTATTCCGGTCCTACTGCTGACAGCAGTGCTGCAGCTGGGCTATGGAATACCTTGGCTCTGTCTCAGACAAGACTACCTGCAAAGGGTGATAAATGGGCTATACAGTCCCATCACCTGCTTCCGCGTCCACCGAACTGTGGATACACAGCTTTCCTGAGGCTTTCCTTTTTTAAAAAAAAAATCATTACATTCTAGTAGTACATAGTGTTAATTAGAGACATAATTTTGAATAAAGATTTCTTCTTGTTGCAAAGAAATACTCTGAAATTTGTCCTCAGGAAAAAATAAAATAAATTTTGAAATACTTAAATTTCATGCCAAGTGAACATTCTCTCCAGAAAATTCCAACAGCGAAATTTTGAGAGAAGGAATTCTGAAAAATCCTAATGAATGTATTAGAAAGGCATTGGGAAAAAAGCTAAATGTGCATCTCAACAGTACAAAATCACAGAATGGTTGAGGTTGAAAGGGACCTCCAAGGGCATCTGGTCCAACCACCTTGCTCAAACAGGGCCACCTTCAGCCAGTTGCCCATCGACCATGTCCAGGCCCATTAATCTACCTGTACGCTCTACATACAGAAAAAGTTATCTCAGAAATCCAAACATTCACAACTTAATTGCATAGTTAGTAAATTATATTGATCTCTCCAATATATAAAATTATAAATTCACATTTGCATACAAACAAATAAATAACATTTACCTTAAAAAACACATAGACTGGTTAAGTTGAATAATTAACAGCTTCAGGTATTTCTATAAATAGCAGAGTATATCATACACTTGGTATTTTATATTTTGTAAATATTTTCATATGTTAAATTATCAGATTAAATTAATTCAGCTTTCCACTCTTGTTCATCATGATTTTTCTGGAGGATGTTTGTCATAGTAGACTTTTATATGTAGTTATCTTTTTCAGACTTCAATCTATAATTTCAACTCTCTGTTCCACGTGCAGCCTGCTTAACTAAATTTGTTGTACAGTTATCAAAAGAGAACTCAGGTTAAACTTATTTTGCATGCATGATACTATGAATAAATACTTGTTTATTTGCTTAGTATATCAGTATTATATAAATAACTAGGTTATGTCATATTTTTAATTTGGTGTTCAGTTATAGACAAACTGAGTCACCTGGTAGTTTGCTTTAGAGTTTTGTACTTTGCTTCGTCTTTGAAATAAACATTGTTTCCACCAAATTTCTAATCCTCAGCCAAAACTGGACCTGAGTTCTTATGAGCATATACATCTCACAACACAGAGAAAATGCAATTATGCTGTAAATTATGCTTTAAAGCATGCTTCCTCTCAAGACTTGCAGTTAAACTTAATTTGAAGTTCCCTTGACTTCAGCCATACTATGCAAAATCTTAGTAATTTGATTTTTTCACTGCTTACTAATTATCTCAAAAAGTATTTGCAACATTTGAAAACCTTATTAATGACCAAAATTGTTTTCCCTACTAATTTTTTGTATTTGATGAGGAACAGTTATTGATCAGCCACTAATGAGACATGATTTTCATATCTCTGTTCACTAAAAAGTTAAAGAAAGCCATTGCCAAGGAAAAGCACGGGAAGCTGAGCCACATGTACTGATTACCTCTGTCAAATTACAGATGTTGAAAACGTTCCTCAAAATGGCCATAACAAATTCTGGTTAAAGTATATGATTTCCAGTTGTGCTATAAAACATGTCTGCTGAGGCTTCCTTGGAAAAAGACAGGCTTACAGACATACTGTATTTATCTCATGGCCTGTTAATTAGGGTACGCCCACACTTCATGGTGCAAAAAAGGAGCTGAGCTGCATTGCTGCAGCATTCTACCCAGGCTCATTATCTCTGACAGCAGGGCCAATTAATGCAGGTGCAGTACCACACAGCAATGGATGTTCTCCTTTGGGAGTTATAATTTCTGTTATTATTTGCATGGTACCACTTTCTCTGAAGAGATATGTTAGGTCTCTCAGAGCTAACTGGAATCTTTATGGTGCTGTGCTTCGTAATGCAGACATTCACCTTAAATGTGCTGGTGCCATTCTCTCATCTCTACTTGACTCCAAACAAATATTATAAAAAACCAGTATTATCCTACTAATTGTCTAGGGCTCCATACTCAGCTAGTGTAAATTATGTCGCTGTCTTACAAATTAAAAAAAGACGCTTTAATTTTGTGTTGTATAAAACTTCCTTTTTTTTCTTTGTTTTTGTACTAAACCAAAATTAATAATTTTATACCCTTTCTGCAAATTACCCATTTTCCCCTGTGTTCTTCAAGTGTTCTTTCTCTTTTTATTTATTTTCATATCATACTTTAGTTAGTTAATTATTACCATACATTACTTCTTATATTTTTTTTTACCATATTAACTGGTCTTTTACTCTCTGTGATTCCAAGAAACTGTAGAAGAATGTGAGGATACATACAACTTTAATGCACATATGTTCTAATAACATTGCTTGCATATGGAAATATTGATGGCAATAAATAACTTCTGATGTATCTTCTAATAAATAATGGTGTGAATCAAGAGCAAGCAGGTATTTAAAAATCGTCATTGTCTTAGGTTGGTACATAGCCTGAATCAGCACGTTTGGGAACTTTGAAATCAGCTGATGTGAGACATCAGAAATTATACTCTTGATTTCATTAACCTAGCATACCTTAGGTATTATTCCTCCTCTTAAATCTTAATATAAAATGTTAATTGTTTCAGAAATTATAACATTATTCCAGTACCTAATTGCACTCAGATTCAGTAATTTGAAAGTGTAAACATCCTAACATTTGCCTGTGAAGTTAATTTTGAATACAGAACTGCAGTTGTAAAGAGAGGTTTTATAAACCTGGCTCTCTATATAAGAAACTATTTTAACTGTGGAGTTTGTTACTGCTCTCTTCTGAAATCAAAGCTGTGTCACTGGTAAAAAACCTAAAGACTTCTTAAAGATTAAAACCACAGGTTTAATCAACGAACTGACAAAAGATCTAAATCTCATTTTATTAAAAACATGAGATACACATTTTGTTTAATATCTTATTTCACTGGCTAGGGTGACACTATCCTTTTCCACGAAAAGGGAAACATAAAGTTGTAATTTCTGTTTACATCATAGGCTTACTTGTCAGTTACTAAAAAATTTTCCCTCTTTCCCATAGGGTTATACTAAAAAGCAGTTTGAATGAGAGCTGGCCATCAATTTTGTTTCTGTGATTCCTATATTTCAAAAGTCAACTTATTTTCTGACAAACATGCCTAGCTAAGTAAGTAAAGTCAGTAATTGCCACTTTCCCCTTTATGCTAGCCAAATATTGATATTTATTTTTGGTAGCATATTTTTTTCTAGCAGCAGAGGTTTAGTGTATCTATTTAACACATATAAAGTTATGCTGAACCTCCAATTCAACACCAACAATTTAAGTATGTTCATAAAGAAGCAAAGGAAAATAATTTTTGTGACTGATTGTAAATTAGAAATAATACTGTCATTTCAAAACTTGTTTTTGAAGTCAGCTGACTCAGTAAGACTTACAAAAAATGAAAATAAAGTCAAATGAAGTTATAGATTTATATAACATAGGTTCAAAATAAATACCTAGAAAAAAATTGCCCTACATTGTTGTAAAACATAAATAATCTGGTGATGATATAAATGATATGATGATGATAGTCAATTATAATTTTTTGCAGCCTGACTTTATTCCTTTAAAATGCCTGTCAAAGCTTCATGTAAACATAAGTGAAGCAATAAGGAAAGACCCTGCTGTTACAAAACTTAATAGATTTTTGTTCAGTAAAATAAAAACTACAACTGTTGTTATTTAATGTGTTAGTGGAGCATTGTATAACACAATACATTTATTATTAGAGAACTTGATTTTATCTATAAGGCTTGAATCATAAAAAGTTGTGCATCAGTTATCATTTACTGTTTCTTGAGGTACATTACTTTTCAAAAGGTTTCATTAGTCCTTTACTAAAGGTGCAAATACTCATGAATCTGCCTGTCAAAATCTGTTTCAAACAGGAAAATATGTTCCTGTTTCATCTAAGAAAAAGTTTTAATCTCCTTAACATACATGTGTGTATATATATGCATATATATATGAACACACATATATGTAAAAGTCCTAAAAACATCTCCAGGAAGAAACTTATTTACATGCAAAAATGGTATTTGTATTGTAAATCATTCTTTGATCCAAGGCACCTTCAGTCATAAAACTTACTCTAAATTACTGATATTCCATATTATTTTGTTTATGTAATCTATGGTAACACCCACTGAGTACAATCGTAAGTCATCATATAAAGAAATAACAAAATGCCGTCTATAGTGAATTTTTAGGGATTTGTACATGATAGGATCCATGATGTGAGGTGTGTCACATGATTGGTAGAGCAAGGATATATAAAATTTTATGTATAAACATCACGCATCATGGTTTCTAAAACCCAGTTTTATTACAGGATTGGTACACACTTTGCTACAAATAGCTGAGGAGAAATTTTTTCCCATCAAAATCTGTAGCAGGACTATCTAGAACCTGATGGTGTTTCATCCCCAGATGTTCTGGAACACCAGGAACAGGCCAGCCCTCATGTGGCACAGAGGTAAGGTGGCAGAAAGGGCCATTGGAAATCAGATGGAAGTAATTTTTTTTCTTTTTCATCCCTCTACCTCTCTAGTCTGTCTTGTGTTCCAGAGTTTTCTTTTGCTTATGAGTGGACTTAAACAACACAGGAGAAATCTTAGTCAAAAATAAGAAGGCTAACTACCTAACAGGTTAACTACCTGTTTCCCATCTGTTTTGATAGAAAATGTGTGACAGGTTGGTCATTGGCACTGTTTTGCGTGGCAGGGATGTGCAAGATCTTGCCACAGATGGTACTGCCCTCAGATCACCACACATGAGCTTCTGAGCAACTGGACTCAAACACGTGCATGAAGCCACTTTAATCTTTAGAGGCAAACATTTCAGGAAAAATTACAAAATGGAAGCTGAAATTCAAACGTTTTTTAGGATCACATTATGGATCTACATATAAAGAACATAATAAAATTATCATTAAAACCTCTCCCTAAGACACCACTGAAATGACAACACTGCAGTTTCTCTGCATGCTTATATTTATGAATTAATCAACTAGGATTCATAGCAAGGCTTTTCAGTCATCTTGCTAGCAGGTATTACAATCTTTATAAAGTTAATGAAACAAATCATAATCAGTTTATATTAAAAGAAATTGTATTTGGTGTGGGAAACAGAGTTAACATTCTGTCTCATTCAGAAGGCACATAAATAAGTAGCTCTCTAAAGAGGAACTGGGTAGTTAAGATGGAGTCCCTAAAGAAAAGAAAACACTTTATTTGTTATGATTGTTTTGCAGATAGTCAAAATGTAGGCTAGAGCTAAATATATTAATACAGAGGGATACATGTATATAAATAAGGATGATTTTGAAGAACTTATCCAGTCCCTGCACTTTTTCTTTTTTTTTCTTTAATCTGGGAAACTAGGAAGATGAATCTCAAAACTCTAGAGAATTTACAGAAACATGCTTGCTTTTTCTGTGTTGCCAGGGTTCTGCTTTTGTCCAGCTCACCAACTGGTCTGAAAAAGATTTAGCAGCTTGGAAACATGTATTTCCAGCAGATAGCTAAGAAACAGTAATATGGGTGAAGTGTCATTAAAGCTCTGAGCTTTCCAATGGAAATCTGCATGGTTTTTTAACAGAGGTTTTGCAAAACCAATCAGCCTCAGGGGAAAGGCTTGATTTACATGAATTGATGTCCCTTGCTGGGGAGAAAAAAAGTAAGTTATACCTGATATCTAATAATAAAAGTTTTGCTCGTCCCACGTAGGGATGGAAGACCAACTCACTAACAATAGCCTTAATTTTAAAGTTATGATGTTCAGTCCCCACCAGCAGTTTCGGAAAATCACTACATTTGTCTCAGTTCTTAAAAGAATGCTTACCTACCTCATAAACATGTGGAATACAAACATACAAAGGTGTAAGGTGTTCAGATACCCGTGTGACTGACTATATATTTTTAGTTGTCAGTATACAGAAAATGCTTTAGTTGGACTAGTATAACAGATTGGAAGCTTGAATGCATGGAAACCAGCCATCTTTTTGAAGATGTGAAGAAAATAGCATTTCTTCCCATGCTGTCAAAATAGGGTGGACAATACTCTGTAAAAAGTGAAGTTCACTCAAGAACCTCAATTATGAGGCTTTCAATGAACGTGGCCACATTCTATTTATGCATAAAGAGATCAGAATGTTGTGCATCACTAAAAAGCTCTTTGGATCTTCAATAATTTGTGTAGCATGTATAATATACCAGAGCACAGTAGATATTCTATTTGGCATGTTCAATTCTGCCCCACAGTGTGACTCAGTGGTGCAGAAGGTGTTATCCACAGCCATTCTATTTCAAGTTTACAGTCTCAGGAGGTGGGGGTAATTTATAATTTGCAAGACAGACATTCTTGCATTTCCATCAGCCTCATCTGCTATCCAAGTAACTTAGTGCATATTCATGATCTTAGTGCTTAGTGCTTAGCTCAGGGCTTAGTGCGTACTCATAATCTCTCTCCTTTCCTTCCTCTACCTCTGCTCTTTTCCTCTTCATTGTTCTCTGGCTGATTAACCATTTCACATGCATACAACTAGTCAGAAACTATTTCATATTTATGAAACTGGCAACCTTAACCATTTATGACAAAACACCTTTTACTTTTAGGTGTCTATTGAAAAAGTACTATTTTACTCCCTCTCCCCCTCCATCCACCTTCCCTTTAAGCCACTTTTCAGTAATTCAGGTGGAAAATTTCTGGTCTGAACATATGAGGAAAGTGTTTTATTTTCATGGTTAGAACATAAAAAAAGCTTGAATCTTTCTTTGAGCAGAGGCCAGGCAAGAAAAAATTCACTCCAAGAAAGTCAGAAGAAAATGAAAAAAGCCCCCAACATAACCTAAGACAGAAGATGCAAATCACTACAGTTTAGTTCTTACAGTAAACAGTGTATGTAAGTGTTAAAAACCTTGGCCTTACGGAAGTCAGCAGCAGAACTTTCATTAACTTTAGTGGGTTAAAAATTTTATTGAACTTTCCATTGTAAATCCTCTATACAAATAATAACAATCTTTCCTATATTTCTGAAAGCAAAGCAAGTAGGTTTGCCTCCAGTTTTGAACATGGAGAAACACAGAAGGATTAAGAGCATATCTACCTGCTGCAATACAGATAGTGGCAAATTAGCTGCTGGGTAGTACCATAACGATGAATTAACTTGACCTCTGGGAACAGCAACCACATCCTTGTGCTGATACAGCCCCACTGCCTCTCAGGTTGAAGGGCTCGGCAGTTGTGATGCAACAATGTGGGTTATGGCTGTACATTACTGACGAATTAGTTGCAGGATCCCTGCTGTGTTCTGCTCACCCAGTGATGTGTTGAACACTGACCACAGAAACACTCTGCAGAAAAACTGCGACTGCATCCTAGAGCAGTTGGGACAGCCGCTATTTCCCACTGCCCCACTACACTGAACCATTTCTGCAAAACTGTAACCTAGTCATGACCTAACATTTCTTGAGGTTTTACCTTTGTTTTTCAATATGGATGAAGCTCTGTTGTGAATAAAGCAGTAAGGACTAATGGGAATGGAAGCATGGAAGTGAAAATTACTTCGAGGTACAGTCGTACTCAGTTGTTTAACTGAATGCACTGGAATAGGGAAATTGCTGTCCCTGAATGTTAAAACAATTCATACATTAAAGCACAACTCCAGTAGCAAATGTTTTCTAAGAATTTGTGGCAATGACTTCTGCCTTTTTACTGTGCACTTTTTAGGGGTCAAAAGAAATCATATTGATTTTGTTTTAAACCTGCTTCCTGACAATTGAATAAGCATTCACCACTTTTTATGATAGGATGTGGTGGGTTGACCTTGACTAGCTGTGAGGTGCCCAGCAAACCATTCTGTCACACCCCTCTTCAAAAGGACAGGGGGAGAAAATACAATAAAAACTTTGCGGGTCAAGACAAGGGCAGGGAGTTCACTTACCAATTACTGTCACAGGAAAAACAGACTTGATCAGGGAAATTAATTTAATTTATTGCCAATTAATTGTAACAGAGGAGGATGGTGAGAAATAAGAACAAAACTAAAAGCACCTTCCCCCCACCCCTCCCTTCTTCCCAGGCTCAACTTCACTCCTAACTCTTCTACCTCCTACCCCCAAGTGGCACAGGGGGATGGGGAATTGGGGTTGCAGTTGATTCATAGCTCTTTATCTCCACCTCTCCTTCCTCCTTTCCCCGGGCCCCCCGGGCCTTAAATTAACCCTCTAGCGTGGGTCCTTTCCATGGGCTGCAGCCCTTCAGAACAGACTGCTCCAGTGTAGGTCCCCCATAGGGTCACAGGACCTGCTAGAAAACCTGCACCTGCATGGGCTCTTCTTCATGGGCTGCAGCTTCTGCCAGATGCCTGCTCATGGATGGGCTCTCCACAGGCTGCAGGTTCCTTCAGGGCATGTCCACCTGCTGTGGTGTGGGGTCCTCCATGAACTGCAGTGTGGATATCTGCTCTGCTGTGGTCACCCAGGCACTGTGGGGAGATCACCTGCATCACCATGGTCTTCACTAGGGGCTGCAGGGGAATCTCTGCTCTGGCACCTGGAGCACCTCCTCCCTTTCTTTTCTACTGACCTCAGTGTCTGTGGGGCTGCTTCTCTCACATTTTCTCACTCCTCTCTCAGAATTACCGTGCAGCATTTTTTTACCATTAAATATGTTATCACAGAGATACTACAAATACAATTGACTGGTTCAGGAGTGGGTCTCTCTTGGAGCTGGCTGAATCTGTCTGTCTGTCTTCTCACAGAAGCCCCTTTACAGCCTCCCCCATCCAGCTAAACCTTGCCACATAAACTCAATACATAGAAGAAAGAGCGAACAATTTTTTCTTATTCAGTGTCCCCATTACATTCATGATTTTCTAGGCATCTAGAATACTTTTCTCTCCTATCTTCTTACTTTTTTCCAAGAGAAATGGTTCCTGGCTAATTAATGTCTCCTTTTTATGGACACCATTTTTCTTTTGAGCGTTGTTTTCACTATTTGCTGTGCTTTCCTAGTTCTGGTGGTTTCTGTTTTAGATGGAATGACCTTAACCATATGTTTTATATAAAATGTGAATCTATACAGTAGCAGAGTGATAGTGATTACTAATTTATTCTCAAATCTCTGCTGTTTTCTAGTATTTTGTATGATGTTTTAGTTGTTGCTAGGGCTTGTATTGACCATTTCAGAGAACTACCTACTATGACTCTTCTCAGTAGTAATAAGGTATCACAGTCTTAGTATGTTTAGGCTTTTTTTTTTCCCCACGTAAATTACTTTGTGTTGACAAAGACTTTATCTTGACAAATAATTTCAACAGACTTATTCAACATTGCAAGATCCTTCTGCAACTCTTCACAGTCAACTTTCATATCACTTATATTACTATCAGCAAATTTTGTAAGTTTACCATCGATCTTCTTTCCTACATTAGTTTTAAATACAATCTACTATCACAAATTCCCGCAACTGACATGCTTCTACTATGAACACTGACATGTTGAATATTCAAAAAATGTTTTAGATGGTGAAAAGCTTATTATTTCTTCAAATACTGTGTAATAATCCACATGATCAAATTATTTACTATAGTAGGGAATTGTACTTCTACTGGTTGCAGAGGTTAGAAATAAAGGGCTGTAGTTCTCTGGAACTTTCACAGATCCTTTTCTAAAAAGTGATGTCAGTCTTTGTTTATTTTCTGGGGTTTTTTTTGGTATAGACATTAATGACAGTGGTGGGTTCCACATAATAGCAATTTAGGATTTTAGTTTCTCTGGAACACTTGAGTGAACATGCCATCTCATTACTGCAATTTGTTAATGTTCATATAACCAGTTTATTATAAATTCTATTATAGTGACATTTTAGTATGAACCCATCCCTTGTCCTCTGTGAAGAACAGCTTTATTGGGAAACTTGTGCAAATAATTTCATAGTGGATACTGACACAAAAAAAATTGATTTGGATTTGGATTTTCTGCTATGGATCAATATTCTTTGATACTCCCTCTACATCTTAATCACATACTGTCCAGATCAACTCTGTGGCAGGTGTTTGAAAATGCTGCTTTTTATTAGTTTTCATCATTCTAGCAAGTTGATGCTCAGAATAATTGTTGGCTTTTGTGATTGTGACTTAACATTTTCCCTACCAGGCTATATATCCTTGTCTTCTCCTTGTTGGAAACTGGCTTCTCTTGTTTAAAGGATGCCCCTTTGCTTTCAGTAGTTTCCTTTTCCCTGCTGCTTAACTTACACTGGCCTTTCTGTAAGGTCCATTTAAATTCTTTATTGATCTCTCTGGACTTCAGTAAAACATTTCATACACAGGAAAATTATTAGCCAAACTTGAGAAGAGGATGATCAACAGAGAATTCAAAGGTGAATAAGAATTTTGTGAAAGCATATCTGTCACAGTGAAAAGAGGGTACATGGTAGTTCCTCAAGAATTAGCCTTAAGACCAAGAGTATTGCATATTTTAATGACAAAAGAAAGGCAACATGACCTATCTCATAAAGAGAGTTGAAACACTTGTCTGTGTGTAAACTAATAGTTTATCATATCGTGCCAACCACTCTTCATTATTTATATTACACTGCTCCTTATCTCGACTTTCTTAGTGTTCATTGAAAGGGAAATGGCTCAGTGGAGGACCATTTTCAAAGTTTAACTTACAGTTTTCAGAGTGAATAAGCTGTCTCACAATAAAATACCCTTACTGTAGAATAGAAATAATCACAGCAAGAATTATTATAAAGTAGCTATAATAATATAAATTCTTATCCTAGCTCACTGTGCAGTAGCTTTGCTGGGTAAACAAACATTAAGACTATTGCTTACTTAGCCTTGTGTTTTAGTGGAGGCTAAGGCACTGTCCTAGTTTCAGCTATTAATGGCTAGCCTGTAGCACATTTAACTAAAGCCAAACTGTTAGGCTTTTGTAGAGTTACCATTGATGTTAATGGGCTCACTGCATAGCAGCTGAAACCACTGTAGCCCTCTAGAGTTTTACCACTGGGGCACAGAGATGTGCTTGGTTAGAGTGATTCAGAGCACCTAAATGCGTTCTGTGCTCTGAATTGCTTTCCGAGTAGCTTCTCTTTTCACTGGATTTTAATAGTCTATTTCCTGTGAGGGCTAAGGAGAAACAGAGCTTCATCTCCTCCTCCATTGCCGTAGAGTGTGTGCAACTCATGAGCTCTCTGTCCAAACTCTAAAACTCATACCAAAGCATGGACTTTTGCCTAAACAATTTGATTGAGGGACAAGTTGATAATCTGTAGAAAAAAACCTTACTTCATAAATCATACAACAGTTCCCAGTCGCAACAGAATAATCATATCAACATCAGCTGCCAGTCACCCAGCTGCATTTCATTCTTGGTTGCACATAAGGATAAGGTCTACAAGTTATTTATGCCACATTTATCTTTGGTTCTCAGGCTATAAAACTGGAATGCTAATACTTAGCATTATGGAGGTGAAGCTATTGATCATTCTGAGACTTTCACGCGCTATAGCATTAGTGGCCATTTAGGTGTTTAAACGAATAACAGGAGGATGGAATGTCATGCAGTGCATACCTAACATCTTGGGTAAAACGATCTGGTAAACCTGATTTAATGTATGCAAACACTGTTACTCTGTGCACATTAGGTGTCTATGTATACACAACTAGATGCTTTCACAGAAGCTTTGAACCTTATAGTAACAGGCAGTCCTTGAGGCTTCCTATAGCATAGTAAAGTGAATATGTGTATCCTCTAAGAAAAAATTGCCAGTGATTTAGATTCTGATAAAATATGCATAGATGATAATATTCATTTTAATTTTTAATGATTGTAACGGTAATAGGGTCAGAACATAACCCTCTATCCATGCTACCTGTATTGCTTGTAAATCACATGAAAGTAGGAAAATCCATTTCAGTCTCTTGGACTCTCAGAAATAGCTTTGTTTCAAACTATACAAATGCACTGTGCAAGTACTTTTGTAACAGTTTAGGACTTGTGTAAAGTGTAAAGTGCTGTAATAATAATTTAAATGATATTAAATGTGTTTGTATGCCTGCTTGGGGCTGATTTAACTAAAATATTTTTAGCCTCAAAGAATTTTGATGTACCAAGCTTTGATGCAGAAGACTGACTATGCAGGGAAAAAAATAAAGCTCTTTGTAAAGTTTTTATCTCAGTTAGGTCATCTGTTTATTTTTCTGTTCAAACATCTGGGTTTTCAGAACAGCTGGCCAGTATTGCAAATGAAAGTCCAACAGTAAAACAGCCCTTCCAAGTTAGTAGCATTAGAGGAAGGAATGTATTGGGGTGATCCACACCATCAAATTGATTTATTAGCACAGCTGGTAAAAAGGACCAGCCAAAGCCCTGTATTCAACTCGACTGTTTATTTATGCCACTGCTAGACCCCCAGCTATTTCAGGAAACTGACTGAACAAGCTCTGCCAAAATTCTTTAATAGCTTTTCTGAAGATAAACTTTAAGGAGCATCATCAAAATAGTGGAGGAAAATCCAAATTAATATAAAAATGAACATGCCATTGTCCCAAGAAATGTCTCTACTTTTGTTTTTTACTACTGACATTGTCCATGTGGTATTTCGTGATCCTAATTATCTAAAATTAAAAATTTGGAATTCTGTAATAATTATGTTGAAGCCTCCACCTTATTCCAAGCATGTGCCTCACTTCCTGTGTATGAATAGTTCTAATGACTTCAATAAGAGTACATTCAAATATTTAGAGTGTAATCGTGGCCCCAAAAGCCATCCTATAGGGAATTGCTACAAATGCACTTTTGTTTTTAAATGCCCAGGAAGCCTAGCAAGAAGTATTTACATGTACTGAAAAAGGTTATAATTACTAGAAGTATGAGCTATTTGGTTATTAACAGAACAGTTGTTTTTTATGGGTTTTGATAAGATAAAAAACACTTTACAACATTTTCCAGTTTTATGCAGTTTTGTATATTTCCCTGTTCTTAGTGTTAGTGACATTCTCATTCTACTTAAGTCAGAGGAAAAAAGTAATTTAATTGCTTAGTGAGTGTTTTCTGATTTATAGTTATGTGTGTATATCAAAAACCCTTTCCTTTTACATTTCCATTTTTACTAACAGAGATGCCACGACCCTCATTCATCCATGAAAAATTTGTTTCATATCTGAAGATATTTTCAATAACACATAAAGATTAGGAAGATGTTGACTCAGCAAGGCTTCTGAACATGTACCCAGCTTTAAAAATTTTATAACATGCAGGTATTTCCCTCGGGTCCCCTTGATCTTAACCTACATACCAGTTGATTTCTTGATAAATCAGAACCTAGGTAAAGCTTGGGCTTCTGAACAGGCATGACAAAGTCAAAAGATGATATTTTAACCATTTCTTCTTGCAGGAGGTTAATTAATAAAATGGGGGACTGAAATAATATTTTTACTTTTTAAAAATAGGACTAATATTTAACTTTTAGGTAACCATTTATTACTGATTGTAGATAAAAACTAACATTTTTCATAACAGAAATAATGCCATGTATTCTTTGAGATCTGTAGAGTGGTTGCTAAGGTGAACTTGCTCATGTCTGAAAGTCTCGTACTATATGATAAAGTATCTGTTTCCTGAACAATAAGCAACAGGAAGAATCGTGTCTGTGTTTCACAGCCTGAGCTAAATTCACCCCACTACTATAACACAAAAAGAGAAACACATTGCTGTGTCTTGCTATTCTGTGTTGATATATAGCAAAATGGAGGAACAGTCAATCTAAATTTTAGTTCTTTCCTGTCAAGAAAAGGCCGTAGTTGTTAGATTTTTTTTCCCTGTTAAGGCTTATTGTTTTTCAAAAGGGCCAGGTATGAGGCTCTGCATAATGAGCATAAAGATTGCAGACATGTCACTTTTGCAACTAAGTCCCCGATGCTGCAGAACAAAACATAAAGTTAAATGATTTAGCCAAAGAGTAGCATCCAAAAAGGAACTATATATTAGCTTGACAGGTGTAGTGTGATAGTCTCAACCAGTACATTCTGGTTCTGGTTACCTCAGAAAGTCAGGTGTAAAACTTTGTAACATCCTTACCACACACTGATTTTTATTTTTAGATGGGTGGTCAGTCTAAGGACTCAAGCTTTTAAATGGGGTTTGATTTTAGTGTGATGCAGAGAGCAAGGTTCTTGCATAGATGTCATATGTTTTGTTGAAGGATTATTTTCTTTTATCTTAAAAATGAAGTTTTCAGTAGTTTGTTTTTGCATTCCTGTTCTTATTGGAAAGTGAAAGGAAAGGAAAAGGGTTTCAGTTTAGCATTAAAAATATAAACATGATCTGTCCTCTTTCTGGATTCTGTTTTTCAGCTCCTTGGAGATTCTAAAGAGTTCTGGCACTGGGAAAATCTGCATTTTGGTCACTGGTTTGGTAAAGATAACAAGTATCTGCCTTCACTAAACTTAATTATTTGTGCTCCCACTATTAGAAAAAGAACCCCATAGAAGCATGGTAATGAATATAAAAATTATGACCAGTACCAAGGATTATAAATAGTGTTGTCCTGTATGGGAATCAGAAGAGGCAGCAGAATAATTTGAACTATTTCTTTCCTGATGGAAAAGTACACCTGGTGGAATATGTCTAAGCCCAGAGCAACTTCCTCACATAAATCTCAAACCCTGGACAGGAAAGGGGTTTTCATATTGTCTATTCAGCGTTGAACTATGTACATTTATTCATTATAAATTACTGAGAAATAAAATTCATTAGGTTTGAAGTAATAGATGAAGAAAAGTTTGCTTTCAGTCAACTTAAGTAAACCCAAAGGGCAAGTTAAATTCCTGTAAGTAGTCTGACAGAAAGAATTTAGCCCTAGGTTAAAGGTGACAAGAAAATAAAAAGTGAAAAGGTTGTATATTGTTTAATTGTACAATTGAAACTTTGTTTCAAAATACTGGGTTTGTTTTTCTGATTTGGTGCCCTCAGTGGACATATACCTAACATAATGCATTTAAGTTAAGTGTATCCTGAGACCCAAGTATGCCACAAGAGCCAAAAAATAAACAGGGTATCTTCAGTACTTGATAAGAGACTTTAAACAAGTCAGGAAAAGCAGATGGGACTAGTTACCTTATCCTGCTCAAAATTCTTATCTAGCACTGTGTTTCATTTACTTCAAAACCAAAAACTTCTTAAAAATAATGGTGAAATGAACCTACATAATTCATCAGTAGATGTTCAGATGCAATATGCTGGTTAAGAAAATATTTGCTATACTATCTTGGCAGTGACATCCTTATTAATATGCTTCATTATATTACATCATACCAAAAGCATTCCTTAACCAATATGTAGTTAAAAGAATTTTCTTTTATTTGATTGTTTATTTAAAAAAAAAAGATTTTGTCACATTTCTCTCAATAAGAGTAGCGACTGTGGATGTTTACTGCAGGAAAAAAACAGAATAGCTAATTTTAGCCAAGCAGGAATAAAAAAAAATTGCTGAATGTAAATCTGTATTTGTATGCGCCATATGATTCCTTTTATTAAAAATATTTGGGACATAACTATGCTAATTTAATCAATTTTCCTGTTGTAAATACTTTAGACTAAAAACTATGCCTTCCCCCACTAACTAGGTATAAATATCTGAATGTACTGAGGTTCTGATCCTGTTCTCTGTCAGGTCCCATGGGTATAATGAGGCTTGAATTCATCAACATGTCTCAGAAACAAACTATTTCAAGAAGTTTAATTTTTATTTATTTAATTTGTCATTCCTTTGAACAGCTGAGACCATTTTGACCATCTGGGTAAGAAAAAAAAGAGAACTGTAATGCATACGCAGTGATATTGAACTAATTACTCATATTGGCTGAAGTTATGGATGTTAATAATGGCTTGACATGTTAAACTAGTGAAAACTTTGCTTAGTAAACAGGAAAAAATTCAGCTCTCAAATTATTTCTTTTAATGTGCATAATGAACCAATCTCAAGAACTGTTGCTGTAGGTTCTTTAGGTATTAGTCTGTGTGATATAGATTGCAAACCTGTCCTGCTACCAAAACTTATGTGGGGGAATTAAGTGATCTGAGTGGTGAAGAGATTTGCCTTCTGGGCTTAATGACTCTAGTTTATTTGTAAATAGAGACAGGAAATTAATCAATTTACTTGTTGACATAAATGATAGAAGTTATATACATTTCACGTGGGTTCTGTTTTGTCCAAAGTTGAGTTCTTGTATTCAGATTCTTCTGTCTTCTACAACACCCAGTAGTTTTATGACATGTATAGAATCTATTCCTGTGCAGAAAACTTCTTAAGCAGCTTCAAAGCATTATTCAAAAGTTAAAGTTATTGTTGCCACATATCTGAGCAAGCAGCTCATGTTTATTTTTGGAATACCTGGATACATATTCATGTCCACGTGAGGAGATTTTTTTTTGTTTAGACAGAGCTTAGATGCAAAACCCTACCATTTTCCTCCCTTAACCAGAATTCCTGGTTAAACTACATCTCTCTCGTCATGGTACTCCCACGGGGCTCTTGCAACAGTTCAGTTCAGAGGAGACATGACAAAGCACAAGGAAAGCAGTAGTACTTCCAAGAAACTTAGCTTAAATGTTGGTAGATTGTAGTAGTTAACACAACAGTATCAGTAAAGCAAATCCTTTTAGTGGATCTATCACATTCTACATTGCTCATAATGTTCGGTTATACACTTTATACACTCCATGTTCAGCTAATTGATGTTACTTTATAGTCACAATGATTCATTATATCTTCAATGTAACTTAGAGATAGTAGCATCATTCATTATTATTTTTTACAACTTTCTCTCACATGAAGAATGTCTGAGAGAGCTGGGACTATTTAGGCCAGAGAAGAGAAGGCTCAGGAAGGAATCTCATCAACGTATGTAAATGCCTTAAAGGACAGTACAAAGAAGACAGAGCCAGGCTGTTTTCAGTGCTGGCCAGTGGCAGGGCAAGAGAAGATGGGCACAACCTGAAACACACGAGGCCTCCTGAATGTAAGGAGACAATTTTTTTTTTACTCTGGGGGTTGACTTAGCATGGCAACAGGTTGCCCAGAGAGGTGGTGAACTCTCTGTCCTTCTAGATCTTCAAAAGCTGGGCAGCCTGTTCTACGTAAGCCTGCTTGAGCAGGGGGCTTAGACCAGATGGCCTCCAAGGGTCCCTTTCCACCTCAGGCATTCTGTTATTCTATGAGTCTGTGATTTAAGAAGATCTTTCTTAACAAACAACATCTGAATGTCTCCCTTTGCCCTTTGTCACCTACTTCCTTTATCCAGTAGTATACACCACATATTTTGTGATGTATCTGATTGCTTTTCTTGAGAAGTCATATGTGTTCTCCTCTCTCCCTGTCTCTGTGAATAACTCTTCTTTCTATTCTCAGCTCCTTTAACCAACTGCCTATCATTTTGCAGCAACTTTTTTTGCCTTTTTATTTCTCTTTACTTTCACCACCTTGACACCACTGATTTTCTTTTACTAAATCTCAAATGGGATGACCCTTTCTGAAGTCTGAAAACCTACATCTTCACTTTTTCCCTTGGTTTTCCTTTGTCCTTGATATGCCTGCTTCCTTCCTGAACTTCCTTCTGCATTATTATTCTAAGTTACATTTTTGTCTTTTGCATGTCCCTCCCTCAAATGAAGCTGTATATCTCCTTATCTGCACTTAATTAATAGTCAACTCTCTCTTCTCTTATTTTTTCCACACTGAAAACTCTGAAGTAATGCACTTATATTAGTGCCTTTTTGTTTGGCTCAGTCCTTGGGATGTACGGTATTATCTATCATATGCTCAGTGTATTAAAGCAGGGATCATCCTTTTTTTTTCCCCTTTTTTAATCCCTTTTTTTTTTTTTCTTTTTTCCTTTCTCTGCCGTTAGTAGTAGTATTTGTATAGCTGTTGCCAGAGAACAGGAAGCTCGGAATGCAGAACCAGAAAATTATTACTGAATTTCTGTAATGTTTATATACTCTTTCCATGGCATCTACTACTGGTTATTCTTCTGAGTGATCCATCAGAAAGGACAACTGAAATCCAATTTGGAAAAAAACCCACTAAAACCCGTTCCACAAACAAAAGTTTCCTTGGAAATGAAGAGGGTAATAAGGAATAACTAAGGGGAAGTAACATCTGCTTTCAAACTGACTACAGGCCTAGCTGGGTGAAGAATCCAGTTAAATACTGTTTTTCTCATACCTTGTATGTGGTCTTCTTTTAAAACAAAGTTTTTAACAATTGAAGAAAATATATTCAAGTATAATCAGATAAAGTGTTCAGCTTTAAAGATGAAAGTAAAAACAGATCTCTTTTTCTGTGAATTATCTGACATATATTTTCTTTTATCAGACCTTTGAATTTTTTGGTGCAACAGGGCTGCCATACAGACAGGAGTTAAAAGGAAAATTTTGTTCTATTTCTGGTTTATCATCTCATAAGTATTTGGCTTTCTTTTCTATTCTTATTTATTTATTTATTTTCCGCTAAATCACTTGTGCCCATGTGTGCACAGACACATACACAGAGTACCTTTGGATTTTATTGCATCATATTCTCTTCACTCAAGTGGTTTTACGCAACATATCCTTGATATCAGTATCATCTTTGAAGACCTTCAGTTTCTCATCCTAGGGAAATAAATACCTCAGTTAGAATGATCCATGTAGAGTACCTCACTCCTCCGTCTTGTTCTTTATCCAAATACAAAGATCATCAAACATGTTTTTAGGAGGCGTAAATATGCGTATTCATCAATGGCAACAATGGCAACTGTGCTGACACATCCTGAGTACTGATAAAGTTTAGAACAGCTGTGTGATTAAAACAGTCAAGGAAAATAATATCTTTTTAATGCCTTAATGCCTTTGCGTCTCAGTTGTAACGTGTTTGTCTCAGCTCCTACTTGTGTTGCTTTTGCTGAACTTAGGCAGATTTAGAAAACATAACAAATTCTTGAGGGAAAAGCAAAAACTGTAAAAGAAAAAAAAGAGATTGGTCTGAACAGAACTATATCTACTTTAAGGGAAACTAAATGTAGGCCCACTTTTAAGCTAGCCCAACCTAGTACTGTAAAATGCACTGAGAGTACGAGCACAGCTGAAATGAAGTGTGCAAAGGAAGACCTTGCTGTTGGATTTAATTCCCCACCTCTCTCTAGGAACACTGCATAGTGCAAGAGTTGTCTTTCACTGATCAAGGAGAAAAAAATGATTGTGTGGGACAGTCAGCAGGTGAGTGTGTGAAGGAGTATGTGTCCCTCTGAGACAGTACAGATAGTCATATACCCTAGGGAAAAAATGTTCTCTCCAGCAGCCAAATAAGAGAGTTCCCACTGTCCTGCCATGCAGTCTTTCTGTTGTTTTCATTTTTTGTAAAGGAGGAAAATGCATGTGAATTAGTTATATTAAGTGATATGTATTTAGATTACAAAAGTGCTCAGATGTTAGAAAACACTAACATTACCTAACTAAGGTCTTTGTGACTTTACATGTCCAAGTCTTCGACTATAGATTTTACATTCTCTTTCTGCCTATTCACAACATTTTTGGTTTTTTAGAGCTCAAAATATATACGTACATTGTGAAGCATGAAAAATTAATTAAGTTTTAATAGGCAATCACAAATCTAGGATTGTGTTAGCTTTTGAATATTTGGCTTTTGACACCTGTCTTATCTTTTTAAACATGTTTTAATTATGTAACTGTATATCCACTAAAATATGGAGGTCTTCAGTCTTTTGTGGAAAAGTGTAGGATTGGAAAGGATTAGAGCTATGGGATTACATGAATGGCTTCAGTTAACCCCATCTAAGTTGCTCACTGACTTTTAACCTAGGGTTTGTGTTCCATCTGCATAGGTCCATCCTGACCCTGATGTATGTTCTCTTTGAAATGGAAATCTTCAGTTGTTACCTCTAGACAGCTTCAAAGGCTTGACTGCCCACTCTAAATTCCTTTGAAATGCTTAATTTGAATCATAAACTATCCCTGCAAACAGTCTCATTATCTTGTAAGACCTCATGTCTCTTTTGAAATGGGTTTCTGTCCATAGGCCTCTTTGATGTGTTACTTAAGTATGAGGAATATCTTAGAACTTTTAAATTTTACAGCTGGTAAAACTCAATCCTTTAAAACTTAAACTTAGTATATAATGATTTGGTAGCACATTAAAATCAATTTAGTTCTGCAGTAATATTCATGGATTTACAATAGAGTAACTTTCCCCATTGTTTTGTCTACACATATTTTTTTTTATCTTGAAATTTATGCCAAATCACAGAATCACAGAATGTTTGAGGTTGGAAGGGACATCTGGAGGTCACCTTGTCCAACTCCCTGCTCAAGCTGAGCCATGACTAGAACATACTAGTATTTCCATATTTGCCATGCTAAACATTACTTAATTAGTATGGAATTTCACCACAGAGAAGACACAGCCTTACTATAAAAAGTTGCTAGAAAAAAGCTGCTGGTTCTTCCACACTCAGGAAAGCTACTTTAGAGTCTAGTGAATCACTGTGAGCTGAGACACCTCTATCACCTGTCGCTAGAGACTGACTTAAAATGCCCAACCTACAAAAGGTACTGAAAAAATTTACAGTATCTGCTTTGGAATTCTAGGCTTCTCGGCAAGCGGCCACTTCAGATGGATGGCCTTGCCATTTGAATCCTAAGGACAAAGGCGTATGCAGCCAAAGCATTAAAATGGCTTTTTAGAGGTTTGGAAATTTTATTATAGACACTAGATAAAAAATTAAAGTACTGTTTAGAAAACCCATTTCCACTATAGCACTTTGTTATGTTGGAAAATGCTAGTCACTTAAAACTGAAATATTTCTCAAAATGATGTAGACTTTAATAACTCTTATTTGTTCAATCAGCTTTAGACACAAGATATTAGTACTTCCAAAGTCCACGACCACGTGGTCCACTGGTCTGCCCTATTCCATGTGTAGCTACTTCAAGAGTTTCACATAAAATTCTGAAAACTTAGCAGCACACCACACTGTAGAGAGAGTACTATTTACTTCAACTGGCAATGATTAGGTATAGGGTAGGAAAAAATAGAAGTGTTCCTGCAGTTTTTCTCTGACACAATTCCATTATTATGGACAAGTTGTGTAGTGCTTTACTACAGAACCCTAGCTTTAAAAAGTTCATGTCGAGGCCATCATGCCAAAGGCACCTTATTTACAGCCATGCTTATTAAAACCTGTAATAAACATTCCATTCAAGAAAACATATTTGAAGTTATTGTAAAGGGAATATTTGTTACCAAGGTAACAAATAAAATCTGTACTACTATTGTATATTTTATTTTCAATGAAGAATTGAATTATTTTCAATTATTGGGTGGGATGGGAAAGTAGTAAACAAGGTTATAAATCTCTGGAATTCACTTCATGGTAATAGTACATTAAGCAGGCAACTGGTATTCTCCACTCATTGAAGTAGAACTACTATGACCCACTACTTTATAATTATGTGAGGATTATTAACACAACAGGATAAGGAAATTGGCTACTCAGCACAAGTACCACTCTGTGTCTTAGATAATTGCATATATCCTAGGTTAGCTGAGCTAGGCAGATCTCCCATTGTGCTTGGAATTGACAGACATCCATAAAAATAGTAATAATTTACAAGGTAAAGTTGGTGTTGATAAAGGTTCTCAGAGGATTATTTAAATTGTTTGAGATTTTTTTTTTTTAGGTTAAATAGCATCACAGCAATCAAAACTGAAAGAAAACCCAAAACCTAACACACAGATTTAACTGAAATTTTATGTCTTATCACTATTATGTATCTTGGGTGGCAAGTAAGTTTAACTCTGTCAAGTTGAATGAATATGCAAACCAGTACTGAATTATTAACACACCAGAGTAGTTACTAAAATCTTACTTGGTCACAGTGAGATGAAGACTTGCAAACAAAAATACACTTTTTAGTGTTTGTGTGCATGCGTGTGTATATAAAATAAATACAAGAATACATTTGTGTGTGTAAATATATATTGCTTCTGGTAAGAATGTTTATATCTTTTTGCTGTGGTTTTAGGGGAGCAATGCTAATATGAAAAATACATCACAGATTAGGAAGATGTAAGCCATAGAAATGCAACAGTATTTTATGAACTATGCTATTAAATACTGTGAACTCTAGCTCTGGTTCTGGAAACACCTGTGTGTGAAAAACCTCCTTTACTGAGTAGTTCATGAGATAACTCCCAGCAATAATGTACAAGAGGCTGACCCTATGAACTTTATGCAGTGACTTACCTGTGGGAGCACAAGTAGTCCTACTGGTTTTAATGACTTCACATACAAATGACCAATTTAAAGATCAATTTGGCTGTGACTGTATAGTTTTTATGAGATTAATTAATATGGTAGTATCACAGGAATAAATTTTCTGGTATGCAGTTTTGCCTAAATCCTGAAAAGAGCTCAACTGAAGGGCTGGGTATTTAAAGGAGTGTTGTAGGATCGAGCGTCTTTAATCTATCTCAGTTGTAATCACAATTGGAAATCAAAAGTGTTGTAATGTTCACTGTTTAACTAAATTTAGTGTGATAAACATGTCATGAAAAGTAAACAAAAGCAAATATTTTGTGTGTGTGTGCATTTATGTGTACATTCTCACTTTCATCTTTGCTTTTAGTAGCAAAAAATAAAATACCCCTCCTAAACACCCTGTTTGTAGAACATCAGCAGGGGCACACAGCCAAATCCAGAGCATTTCCATCCACACCATCAAAGAGAGCAAAATGTCCCTCTTGTCAGTTTCTTTCTCTATTATCAGTTTCTCTTTGGACCTTCTGATTCTCTCCTCCATCTCACTGAGGCAGAGTGAGCCAGCGGCTGTCTGGGCCTCACCTGCCTGCTGGGTTTAACCCACAACATTAGCCTAGATGTATTTTTCTCTTTGGCACAATTTTACTCTACTGTGACTGAGTTTCTCAGATAATTCTTTAGAATATGCCAGCATAAATTAATTCAGGGCTTTTATTATTCGGAATAGATGAAATACATCTGTGGCTTGTTGATGGTCAAGCATTTCTGTAAAATACCATTGCTGATGGCATTAGATAAGTGTTTCTCTTTTTTATAATGTAATTAGAAAAGAGGTTTCACTGTTTCATTGCTGTTTCACAGTCCCATTTTAGCTATTTGGCACTGTGAGTGTCTCTCATTCTTTCTGGGAACTAGTGAAATTGGACCAATAGGCAAGAATATCTTCATTTTTCCATTCTAATATAACATAGATTATTAAAATTAGGAAATACTTTAAGGTAGAGCTTTGTTATACACATATTAATAAAAATCAGATTTAATCTTTCTGTTTCTACTTTCAGCTATGTTTGTTGGTTAATTTATCAAATTGGTTATTTACTCTAAACAAAAATGTCATGTATGTGGAAGTTCAGAATTCAGTTTCTGAACTAAGAGTTACTAATGTTTGAAAATGCTGCTCTGAGGACTGATGGCAAATTAGAGGTGGAAAACACTCAAAAAACCCTAAAATAATATTTTAAATTGTTAAGTTTAAGTTTTGAACCCACTGAGAGGACTTCAGAATGTTAGCTTACTGTCATGGTTTAACCCGGCTGGCAACTAAGCACCACACAGCCGCTTGCTCACTCCCCCCCCTCAGTGGGATGGGGGAGAGAATTGGAAAGAAAATAAAAGGTTAGAGCCAAGGGCTGGGATAAAGACAGTTTCATAAGAGAAAATAATAATAATAGTAATAATGAGAATGATAACAGAATATACAGAATATACAAAACGAATGATGCACAATGCAATTGCTCACCACTCGCCAACCAATGCTGCGATCACTCCCCAAGCCGCGATCAGTCCCCGAGCAGCGATCACTCTCCCCGCGACCGACCGACTGACTAACCCCCCCGAGCATGATGTTATATGGTATGGAATAGCTCTTTGGACAGTTTGGGTTAGCTGTCCTAGCTGTGCTGTACTCCCAGCTTGTTATGCACCTGGCCGAGCAGGAGAAGCTCAGAAAGTCCTTGAGTAGTCTCAGCAATACTTGGCAACAACTAAAAACATCAGTGTGTTGTCAACATTCTTCTAGTACTAAACCCAAAACACAGCACTATGCTAGCTACTCTGAAGAAAATTAACTCTATCCCAGCCGAAACCAGGACACTTAGTGATTCATTTTTTTCAACCAGCTTTTACCAATCTTATTACAAGCCAAGGGGCTATGGCAATCAATAAAGTGGGTTTCCAGTGTCTCATTTCTATTCATGGCCACTCAGTTTAGACATCTACACTATATGGGAAAACCAGGCAGCATTATAATGGAAAGGAAAAGAGGACTTTAAAAAAGATACAAATATGGGTCTGGAAGACAAGGTTTTTGCACTGAAATAGTGGGACTGATTTTCTACTTGGTAAATGGGGCAAAAAGGCAAAACCGCTTTTCCTATTTTGAAAAAAAAAAAGTCAATATGTATCTTTTTGAAAATGACATATGCCAAGAATATCAGTTTTGAAAAGAATAAAACTGACAATTATTTGGGGGAGAGTCCAGAACTACATAGCTTTGTCATGATGGTACATTGTTTTCCTGTGATTGTTGACTACCTTCTTTAGATATAATAAAAAAGTGTGATTTGAAAAAAGTCCAAACTCTCAAGGATATTTCAAAGACTATGACCTAGCTATGAGCTAAAGACAGCCATCCCAGATTATAGCAGATTGCCACCACGTGGTAATAGTTTGTTGCGTGTTGGTATAGCTGGAGATGAGACAGGTTTTTGCAGTTCAACCATCTTCAAACTTGCAGTAAAAATGGCCATCTTCCCTCCATTCCCTCCATCCCTTGAACCAACCAGGCCCGTAATGATGTCCCTTTTATCCCCTCTGTCATGCTGGATATTATCATTCAACGGCAAGAAAATTTGATGACAACAATTTTCAGTTGAAAATTGCCAGTTCTGCTTGATTATGGCTTTAATTCTTTTTTATGCTCATTTAGATTTGCCCAACAATGAATTTCAAAACTATGAAAAGTCTGAGGCAGTGGCAGGTTTGCTATTAACAGAAGATGGTATAAAAAAGGGAAGGAGATTAACAGTTTCTTAAAGGTCATTCATATAACTAGGTATATCTTACAGACTAAGGAATTCTACAAATTTTTTTTAATGACAATGTGCATATTACGATTTTTGGAATGCAGTTTTTCATACTAAAAAAACTTCCCAAAAGAAATATTCAGACCTTTAAAAGACCCTGAATTTCCCTTCTAAAATTAAAATTGAAGTCAGATTGAATAATAATAAGAAAAAAAGAAATAATTTCCCTGTGTAGCTAATACATCTAATGCACATTTACAGTCTATGTTTTTCTATATAGAAAAAGGTAATACTCCTTTGTTTGACAAACTCTAGTTTTAGAAATCTATATTTTGAAAAATTATGTGTATATCATCCACATTTTTGAACCTCTTTCTGTTGTCAATAGTAAAAGTCAGAAGAGAAAAAAATAGTATTTCATTGAAATAGTTTTATAGTCTTTTCAACAATCCTTTATTCTTTTCTCTTAAAAAAAAAAAAAAAAAAAAAGCCTACCCAATTTGTTTTCCATGAAATTACTCTCCAGACTCTTCAAATGTATTTCTTTCAGAGCTGTTCTCTTGGAGCAGTAATTTTGTCCTGAAAGTAGCATTCATCTGATTTTGCCTCTGCAATCATTGTTCCAGATGAGCGTATTCCCATGGACAAATTGAAAAGCACTAATGCAGCTTTATCTGTTTGAAGTGGCCTTCTCTGTTATCAACATTCACTGAGCATGAGGACCCAAGATGTAGTGTTTTTCGGTAAGTACCACCAAGTTTTTATTCAGCTCTCACAAGAGTGCTACATTTCTGGCTCTTAACAATGTCACAGAAGTTGCTTCTCTGCAGCCAAAAAAAAAAAAAGGAAAAAAAAAAGGCTCTAGCCTGCAGCCATAAAAAACAACAATGCATTTTATTTGCATGCATCTCTGAATAGATCATGCAAAAGAGTCATCACAGAAAAAGGCTTCTTAGGAGTTTGAAGAACTCTTTCAGGCTCTGACAGTATTTTGCTGCTTTGCTCACAGCTGAGAAAACAATGGGTATTTGGGTTTTGGGTATTAGAAAACAATTTCTAGGGAGGAGTTTATAACTGAAGGCAAATTTTGTGTCTGGTTTATTGTAATCCTAAGGTTGATGTCACAGTTCTAAAGGGAAGGGATAAATTAGAAGTGTTCCTCTGCATTCTTAGAGATTGTTCGTCTCATCTGTTATCACAAATAAGAAGTAGACCTCTAACTTCAATGTATTTAAGAAGGAAATGAGAGGTGTTTTCTGTTTCTTTCCTCTACTGATCCGTTCTTTTTGAAAACTCTGCTTGGATGGGTCTGTTGGACTTTTTGTTTAATTCAATTTACCTGTTCTTTGTGTTTCAGAGTTCTCCCTTATTTCGTTTATTTCTAGTCTCTTTCCCTCTGAGGTCCTTTCTGCAATGTACCTTCCTTTTTATTTATCCCAAGTGCCTCGTATTTGAGGCAACAGTTCTACTTTGTAGGCAATGCCTTTTATTAAAAAAGTAAGACCAACCATACCTGTTCAAGACAAAGTCTTGACTCCAGCTATGGCTGTGACTATCTGTTCAGGTAGGCAAGAGTATGACTATGGCCAGCTTATATGTTTTTTCCCCTAAGATGCTCTTTCATCTCCAGCCCAGTGAAGCTCTTAAACACAATGTGGCAGGAGCATTTAGAACTGACCAAAATCATGCACACTATTCAAAGGGAAGCACAAATGTACACTATGGCATAGTGACGTTTTCTGATTTTTTTCACTGTTGCTTTCCTGATAATTCCCTGATTTGCTTTTTTGACAATGAACAGGTGCTATTAGATAAAATATCTTTTCTAAAAATGTCCAGCATTTATTGGCTATATACATCTATTTAATATGCAGATGTATATAGCATCTGTATACACAAGTAGAGTCCTTTTTCTATCTCAAGCCCTTTCCTAAATTCATGGGATAGTTGAACACCTATCAATTTCCAAGTTCTTCTAATGCATTGCCAATCTGTCTTCCACTCCCTTTCCAGAAAATAATGGGTTTAGATTTATTTTTGAGCTCTCTTTATGCAAATGGAACATAAGAGGTAGAGGAAAGAAGGCGGGGGGTGGGGTGGGCAATGTTTAAGTTAATTTCATTGTCCTCATGTTTATGTGGTTGATTTGGGTTTTTTTTGCCCAAACACCGAATCCAATTAAAGTTGTTCTCTCACCCCAGCCTTTGACTCCTGTGCCTGCATTGTTTTTTTAAATACATAAATGTAATTGTTGGGTAAGGATATTATAAACAAGGTGAGTGAAATAGTTTTGTAATCCTCTCTTTCCACTTTTTATTTATTTGCTTATTTATTTAATATAATTGTTTTATTTTTCTGTTGTACATGTGATCCCACAAACTTGCACAACAGAGGAACAGGTGAACAGCAGTGCAGAAATGAGAGAGGGACCAATGAACAGGAGATGGTTAAATAGGAGTTCTTAAACAGTATTTATCACACAGAAACATAATTTTTCAGTTAACTGAGAGGATCCACTGTACAAGTGTTCCTGAGTTTTGCCCCTTGACCCAAAACAAGACTTGTATTCACTTGCTCTCCTCACAGGTAGCTTACTGAAAAGTTCAGTATTAGGTCAAACACAGAGCCATAAAAAATAATGTCACTTCCCCCACACTGGAAAGCAAGCAGGATGTATTAGTTGCATCTTTTTACAAATGTCTCAATAGCAAATTAGCAGATGACAGCAGAACAGAACAACCGTGCTCCATATTCAATACAGAGCACACACAAATGTATGAGCTCTGATAAGTGGTTCAATTTTAAACATGCTGTTTAGAACAAAGAAAGTTTTGTTCAGATATTAAAGCTCACATTTAATTATGCTTTTCTGAAAAATCATTTTACTGAGAAATCTGCTTTCTTTGTTGCCGTTGCTTTCCTTTTATCTGTCCAATATAAATTTCTCTCTTGCACAAGAAACTTGCATGTTCCAAATTGATTTTGCTGGATTGCTCAAATAAACATTAGGAAATCATTTAATAGGGAAAGGAGACCTGGTCACTTCCTCTGTGGAATTGTATTTAAAAAGGTAACAAAAGTGATGATTCTATAAAATTAAAATCAAGCTCATGGGTCTGAATTGTAAAGTTAGCAGCCCTTGAATGAGTTGTAGTCTGCATGATGCCCTTTAGCTGTTGCAGCTGAACAGGTTATTATACATCATTGAGAAGTATAGGATGAAGATCGTGGAACTAGCAGTTTTAATACAAACTTTGAAAATATAGGAATCATTGATAAGTTGATAAGTTGATAAGCTGTTAACTTTTAGATGACACAGTGGCGACCACCCTCTCTTTCTCCTCTCTTTTTTCATGATATCTTTGTAATCTCATCCCTCTCACCATCAGCAGAAAGAGGACAATTTCACTGCTAAGTGAGGAAATCCTTAGCCTATTTTAAATCTATGTTTAAGTTTTCTACAAACAGTAAGAATGGTGCTCTTCTTTCCTTCCTCAGCCTAAAATCTTTAAGACTTGCTGCTGCACTGAACAAGATAAGATGTTGTTCCAACAGGATCTTGATTTTTGTGTTCAGTAAGTTTCTCTTCTCTGCTGCACTGCTGGCTAATTTGTTTCCTTTCTGTTTCTGTCTGACAGCTGTAAACATACATGACCCAAGAAATGAAGAAGCTGGATCTTTCCTTGAAAAACAAATGAGAGATGTACCTGCACAGGATAAAATCTATCCATTGCCTCATGAGAAAAATTATTCAAATAGCTCTGTACTGAATCAATCACCCTCTGTTGACAAGTGCAATGGAACAACTTTCATCTGTTACTTTATTACTGACTTAGTTATGTGTCATAAAACTTTGGAGCTGAGTAAACCTCTAGCAGAGGAGGATCATCTATGTGAGCAGACGATAATATTCCTATATAGTCCATCACCTGGAGCATTCTGTAATGATAAGCAGCAAATGGGGAATTAAAAAGCCTGCATGGAGTTCTGTTCAGTTCAGCATGCTTCTGCAGATGCAGTACTTGATGTGGTACCATCCATGCAAACAGGCTGATAAACGTTGCTACCAGCAAACCCTTCTTTCTCTTGCTGCTGTCCCTCTTTGGTGTGCTCTGCCACCTGCTCATCAGGGCTTGCTTCTCTGGCTTCCCCTCTCAGCTCACTTAGGTTGTGACCTAGTCTGATTTGGGCCATGGTTTTTCCAGCAGGACATCATTACCTGTACGAATGTGACACATTCATTCATATCCTATTGCATATCAAATTGTATTTTCTTGGTTAGAAATGTTTGCCCCTTTGATGTCTATACTTTTCTAATGCCCTAAAGCTGTGTCTTCCTCCTAAAATGCTAACTCCCACTGATTTCAATCATACCAAATCCAAAATCTCCTAGCAGAAGTGTCTGGAGTATTTTGTACCTTGTATACCATCTGTGTGTCTCATTCTGATGCTGTTACATGTCTGCATATGTGCATGCCAGCATTTTTTTAATTTCTTTGTACAGTTAGTATGCTTATTGAGAAAAGACACACAGCAGGAGTGTGAAGAAAAGTAGAAGAATACTTAAGCATATGTCTATTTTTAAACATATGAGTAATTTTAAACAAGACAATGGACCTGTTTGTATGCTTAAAGTTATGCATAGTTTAACACTGAATTAGAACCTGTGAACTTCTGGAAGATCAATATTATATATGACATTATATATGACATGAAGTATTAGTATGTTTTCATACATCTTCAAACATTTTCCAGATACCTTGACACCACTTTCATTTTATGGAATAGGGAACATAAACAGATATTTTCAATCCTAATTTTAAGGAATCACAACTCATGGAGAACATGTTTTCTTAAGCAATCAAATAAACCAATCAATCAACCCCAAAACAACAAAACCCAGAATCCTATAGAAAAACCTATAAGAAAAGCTTTATTACTCAGGGATCTATGGTCACCCCATGCTGTAGATACTCTTTTCCTAACCTGAGCAATATCATATTGAGCAGGATTGCAAATTGACATGAGGGTACAGTAAAATTAGTTTATTAACCAAAGGAGGTCCTGATAACTTTGATAGAAAAGCCTCAGTTTTTGTTGCAGTCTCATTTCTTCCCTGCATCTTGAGGCTGGTGCCAGCGCTAGAGGAAATTATTTGTCTGTCTTTTTTTGTTTAAAAGCTGATCTATGAAACTGGGGAACAAACAGCTGGTCCTGATTAGAGAAGGCCAGTGAGTTTTCAGGCTTGCATCACGAATGCAAAGGCCCACACATCAGACTCTTGGCTAAAGCAGTACAACATTTTTGTAAAATTACTAGCAGCTTTGTTGTGTTACAAGTGATTTATCACCGTTAAAAGGATCCAAAACCAATGAGACTCTTGTATTTTTAATGAAAAAAAAATTCAGCTTCCATAAGTGAATTCGTGAAGAGCAAACGAGTGTAAGACAGCCACACAGACAAATGTGAAGTGTACTTGTCTGCCTGCAATCCTCCTCTCTTGTGAAGAACCAATACTGCAAGTTGGAAACCTGTATAACAGAGACAGACTCTGGGATCACGAATGTTTTCACTTGTCCTTAAAACAATGGAAATATATTGTTCACATTTGGACAGGCACTTTCCATTCTTAAATGCCCTAATGAGCAAATAGAAAAAATTGATTCCATCCCATTCCTTTTGCTCCAATCACTTGGATTGCAAGGGCTAGGAAAATAGTGCAATAACAGCAATAGTAAGAGGAAAATAAATTTAATTCACCTTTGCATCAGAGCCAAAGCAAAACTTCAATAGTATGCAGTGAGGAATAGCAGATGGCCAACTTTCCTTTAGGAGGGTGCAGGCATAAACACTCAGGTTACCTTAGAAGTTAGCTGGGTATAAGCTGCAATGTAAGGGTCTGCATGCTGGTGCATTTATATATAGGGGTCCTAAGCCTGTGCTAGAATCACAGAAGCTGAACAGTGGACAAAATTGATCACTAGAATTAGCTTTCATACATCCCTGATAGTTACTTTTCAAGTGTTAGTCTCATGTTTTCACAGAGACCTGTGTCGTGTGAATGTACATTTTTAGTTGTTATCCGTTATTTGGAATGCTCACACAGGTTTTAGTGCCCCACTTTGTGAACTTTGTGTGTATTTTGAATCCAGGATTCTTCAAACAGGCCTGGAGGGTTTCAGAGCCCATTTTCCAAAGAGGGAATTCACAGGAAGCTCAGGAACTTTCTAAGAGCTATCTATATATATAGATATATGGCGATGGGAAATTTTCATACCTGGGGGGACTACAGGGATCATGGAGGGACCTAGAGACTCAGGAAAGGGGTTTTGTAAGTGCTAGTTACAAAAGTTAAGTGACTGTGGGACCAAAGAGTCCTGACCTGACCATCTGTCAAGCCAGGAGGTACTGATGGAGGTGCTGGTTTTGCTTCCCCAACATGTCTGACTCTGCTCAAGTACCTCAATTATCTGTTATCATATATTTAGGACTGATCCTGATCTTTCACTTACTCACTGAGTCTCGTGTTGCCTTGATTAGTTTTCTCTGTGGGAGCTTGGGATGTTTGTGGAAAGAAATCTAGTTTATCACCCTACACAACCACTTCCAAATCAAGGAGCACACCAGTGAATACCCCAAGCCCTAAGGAAAAAACAAAGAGCTGCTTGCATCAAAATGTACAAAACATACACCTTTTAGTGTTACTTGTGCTCTGAAGCAGATTTCCTTTTGCAGTCTTATCAGTATCAGCTTTTTCCCTCCTTTCCCGCTCCCAGACCATAGTGTTTCTTGGCTGTAACTGGAGTTCAGGATTGTGTAAAAACAAAACCAGTAATGGCACGCAGGAAGTGAGGAGGACCCCTAAGCATAATTGGATGTGATCCCTAAAGGGGGAGAAACACTTCAGTTGTTGCTGATTGGCACCAGAAACAAACCTTTACCCTGAAAAAAGAATTGAACCCAGCTGCCTGACAGACATATGCATTTCCTTCACAAGAGAAAAGTAAATGGATTACCCAGGAGTTTTATGCTTATCAAGCAACTAAGGCAGCCTAAAACTATTTGTTTTCCCATTTCTGTTTACATGTGTTCAAGACATAAGGTTAGAAACACATTTATATAACAAAAACATTTGTAAATTCTGCATTTTTAAAGCAGAAGCTTCTTTCTTTGTCTTCTATTGCCAAGTCATCTGTAAACAGGTATTAACAAATTGCTTGTAAGGCTATATTTTTAGTGCTATATTTTTAGTGCAGCATTAAAATTCCTCTTCAGATTTTTGTAGCTGCAGGTATTTTCATTGTCGTGTACTCCCCCCAAATAGTTTACCATCACATTTCCTTGTTATTAAATCTGGTATAGCTAAAGACGTTCAAAGTCTTCTGAATTATAACTGTCTTAATTTTAAATTTTTTTCAGCTTTATTATTAGGTGGATGATTAGAGTCTTACTTAAGTGTAGATATACGGGAGTTCCTACTTCTTGAAAATTAAGCCCATTTGTTAGCTATTTGCCTCTTTTACTGTATTTTTTCAGAAGTAAAAAACAACAAAAAAGGCAAAAAACCTTACAAGAAACTACTCACGTAAAGTAATACAGATAAGAAACCATTGCTGTGGATGTTTCCTCTACCATTAGTTTGGGGACATCTGATACTACAGAATAAGCACAAGCGCTCTTATAAATGACTGCTGAAGGTTCTTTCAGTGTGAGATAGATTTTCCACAGCTTGCTTTGCAGAGGATAACCTACCTGCTTTGTACAAAAGAATACTGCTCTCTAGTGGAATATAGGAAAAGATTCCATGACCTCACCACTCGCCTTCCTCTGCATTCTTAGATGTTTGCAGTTGAAAGGCAGCTTAGCTTTGTCCTAGAGTTATGACATGTTATGATATATGGCTACAATTACTGTGAGATTATACTGTGAAGTGGCTTTACTTTTATCAAGTAACAGAAAACTATTTTTTTTTCTTCCAAACTCCTTTGTAAATTGAAACCAGAGTTTTTTACCATACCTTTTTTTTTTTTTCAGAATACTGCTGTCTATATCAAGAGCGTGGAACTAATAACTATTTAATTTACACAGGAACTCATAATAATTTAGCTGGCATAAGGTTAATTTGAGAGTGATTAATAGCTGCATTTATACAGCTGGAAATGTTAATAATGTCTCTCTCTGGAATTTATAGTGCTAATATTTTATACTCAGGATTTGCTTTCTGTTGTGGTTGTTGCCTCCTTTGGAGTGGGAAAGGTTTGCTGAAGCAGGGATCGAGTTGTACAAATTGTTCAATATATTCTATCTGTCTCAGTGGGTGGGACACTATGAAAACACAAACGCACGCACAAAATGTGGTACTTTCAGTTTCCTTCCTCCAGGGCTAGTTGTAGATCTGTCATCTGTTTGGCTAGACTTGATGGGATCAGGGCTCCTTTGACAGCTTTAATCGCTATCACTACTCACAGCAAGCCTGCAAGCTAGCGAATAGACATGCTGGACATACTTAAAATGGGCATGTAGTGCAGGACTGAAATGAACCTAGCCTGGAATGTGCTATAAGTGTGCATTCAAAACAGGCATGCACTGCTTTGAGGTATTACAATGTTAAACCTGGAGCCAGCTGTTTTCTGAAGATTTATTTTCAATATGTCCTGCCCCTTAGGCATTGGAAGGTAACTTAAAACATCATCTGCAAAAAAGCTGGTCAGTCTGTGCCCAGAGTGCTTGGTTCTTGTTTTGTTTTCTGGAAATGGAGGCAGTCACGCTAAGCTAATGCAGGAATTTTCTGAATAGTACCTCACTGAATAGCTGTTTAAGACACTTACTTTTCAGATTGTGAATAGAGGCATTTGGAAAGATCTGTAACTAAATATGATCATTGTTTTTCCTTAAAAAAACCAGTAAATGGCAACAGTAATCCAAAAACCCACAGTAAACAAAAAGGAGCCTCTTGAGTGTTAGAGGCAAGGAAAGTAAGCATAGGGTGGTACAAGAGGATTGTCAGCCTCAGAGGTTTTCCTCCTTTCTTTTCTGCAGATTAACATCATCAACCCTGATGACTAGAAATTTAGAAATTTCTAAATTTCAGTTTAGAAATTTGGGGGATGCTGCAGTTCACTAGTAATTATACTGAAATCAACACATCAGAAGAATAGCTCCTCTTCTGAGGAACTCAAAACACTTGAAAATTTTGGGGTTTTATACTGTTGGTTAGGGATTAACAATTTAAAAATTTTTCTGTAGTCACAAGTCTTCTGAATAGGAACAATTTCCACCTACAGTTAATTCAGTAATGTGATGTATTTCACTCAGAGAAATATTCTGTGTTACCACACCACAATGGATTTTTTTTTTTCTCTTTTTTTGGCAAATATAAACTACTCTCCATCACCATGCTTTTCTACTACCACATCTAAGATGGAAATTCATTCCTAGAATAGAATCAGTCTTAAAAACATTGTTGAATTTATCCTTGAAATTTGGGGGTTTGGGGATGAAAACATTATTGTCCCCTTACTGGCAGGGAAACTTAGGTAGAAAGAGGTGAAGATGAAGTGTTAAAATTACTTAAGATTTATACTGGTGCTGGGAATAGAACCCAGATCTCTTTCCTCCTACTCCTGTGTGTTAACCAAAGTACTCTGGTTCCTTCCCTGGAGTATTTACAGTCTTTAATTTCCACTGGTAATAGAAAGTTTTCCTGGGGGTGGGAGGAAAAACTATAAAAGGAGAGTACAAATAAAACCATCTGGAATAAAGGAAAATAGAAGACTAAATCATCTGCAAAATCTGGTAATGTAATATAGAACAAATAATGAACTATGGCTAACATGCAATAGTTTTAATGCATACTGAAGCACATACAGCAGAGTGGTCCTTGATAGTTCTCAGATGTCTTTAACACTCGAATTACAGGTTGCAAAACACAGGGATCCATTCACATGGCATAAGCACAGCAGTATATAAGACATCCCATTACACTTTCATTATGTAATGTACAGAGATAACACAGAAAGAACAAGGATTTCTCCCGAACAAGCTTTGCATAGCAGGTGTTACTACTGGAAATGTGGTTTCTGCTAGTATGACAGAAATTTGTTTCCTTCTGACATGAATACCAAATATTGACATTTTCTTATTGACTCAGTACTTATCATTAATTAATTAGGATGGATGTTTGTGAAGCACATTCAACATAGCGAGCACTATTTAAGTGCTGAGTAATATCGTTATTGATTTACAGCACCTTTTGCAAACATCGGGGGGTTTACAGAGTAAGAAAAACAGTAACTGGTAGTACAGCACATGTTGGTTTTGTTTTTCAAAGTTGAATTATGTGGGTAAATGACAAAATAATTAGAGTGAAAAAAACTTTCAAGCCAACATTCAAAGGAAGTCTAGGAATTAGCTGTTCAGCTTTCATCTCAGAGAGTGCAATAAAATCAGAAACAGATGAGAAAAGCCACATTCCCTAGAACAGCACATAGCAAAGTTGATAGACAAGGTTATGTATCAGAAATCTGAGCATATGTTTAAGATGAGCAGACTTAAAAACAAGAGCAGACTTAAAATGGTCTTCATCCACATATCTCCTAGTCTTCTGGATCACAAACTCTAGATATGCACATGAAAACATTCCTTTGCATATGAACATGTCCCGTGTCTTAATCCATAATTTCCATGGCAGAAGCAGTGAGTATGTGTCTCAACTGCACATACTGGGAAAAGACATGGACCTTGGGCTGCCAGAGACTGGAGACAGGGCACCAAGATGCATAAAACCCCTCTGAGGAGATGCACCTAACCATTGCTAATTTCTTACTTGTTTTCTCTTTTACTTCATTCTGCAATCTATTAGCCATCCTAAAATACTGCTGTATCAACCCTTAGAACATCACCAAATGTATGGGAATTTTTCGTCTTAGAGTTTTACATCCTGTAGGAAGTAATTATGTATGAAGCGTTAAACTTTATCTGGAGATATCCACTTGAAAAACATGTGGATACAGCAAAGACTTTGATCTTACATCTGTCTTCTATGGCCTCTCCTATTATTTCTTCACAATATTTAATATGCTGTCCTTACAGACCATCTCAAGTATAAGTGTGACCTAAGGCAATAAAATATAAAGAACAAAAAAGGACTGGGTACTACACAGACTGAGTCTTTTGTCCAGAAATATATCTCCAAGGATCCTTGAGTCCACATTAGTATTTTCAATTTCAGGAAAACTGGGTGATTTCAACTAGTATTGTTCTCAGAGTTCCTGAAAGTTTCCAGGTCACAAGAAGTTGGAGCCGTGTGCTAAATTCAATGGAAACAGTAGGTCCATTATCAAAGGAGGCAGTTCCTGTCTGTCCCTTCATGGTAGCATTATAATACCTTTGTTCTCATTATCAATAAATCATTATCTCCTCTCCAGCTTCTAATACCATTTCTCAGAAGGGGAAAGGAAGGAGAAGAATACACAGGGAAAGGTGAAAGGAATACAATAAAGGAAATGCTAAAACAATATAGGAACTAGCTTGGAATACCCCAGGTTTGTTGACCCTTGACTGTCTGGTTAAAGGCTGTCAGAAGGGCCATTTGGAATTAATATTGTGGTTCACACAATGTTTAGAAGTCACACTGACTGGCTGTATTGATGGTAAGCTGTAGAAGATTGAGTATTTGCAACAGTACAGTGGAGACAGTAATTAGATTACATTTCTGTATTGGTTTATAAACTCCTGTTGATAGGAAATGTGACTCAGTAGTCTTTAGGTCTTTCAGCTGTCTGTATCTGTGACCATGAGAAACTGCGGACGTGGCTGTGATTGGTAGAAGAGATAGACTACTATTTCATAAGTCCATCAAGAATACATTTCACAGACATTATTTAGGGTGACAAGGACCTCCTCTGGCTTTTTTTTACTTAATATCTCTATGGATTCAAAGAAAGAAGTGGTGAGATGGCATGTTGCCCGTGTCCATATGAACCTATCTGCTATGAGTTTTAATCTTCTGAACCTCAAAGCTATAAATGCTAAATAACGATTCAACTTGTGTGGAGCTGAGAATAAGATAGATGATTGGAGGTAAGTGGAATTCCAATGAGGAAATAAGGAAATAATTAAAGATTATCTGACGATTTTTGTGATTTGTAATTTGGTGACCTCTTGGAGCCACAGTTGCATTCATAGACCACAATTCATAAATCATGCAGCTCCAGCCCAACCCAAAAGTCTTTGCTGGATGTGTATTTTTCATTGTTAGGATTATACTTGAATGCACAAACCGTTCATGTTCCTGCATGCTGCTTTTGACTTTTAAAACCTTTGATAATCCAGAGCTCTCCATATACTAAAGACGTATCAAGAAGTTGAGAAATAATACTACCTCACATATGGACAGTATCCAGCTAATCCCTGTCCCTTCAGACCGGAGGCAGAGAGAATTTCTGACTGTAGTATTCATCAAAATTCTACTACAATATTTTGTATTGAACAAGCTGTCTCATTATATGAAATAAAATAATTTTATAAATAATCCAGTGGTATTTGGGAAGTCTGTTATTTGGGACATCATCTCTATCTTTATTCTAGTCTGTAATGTTTCTACATGATCTCATAGTGCAGTGTAGTTTTGTCTGTGTTGTTGAGTACAGTGCCTTAAGTGGCGTGCATAATCTGCATAAAACAGAAGCTCAGAGAAGATGACCAGGGGTGTTTCTCACATGTTTGGAATGGTTTTGACCAGCAAGTTTATACATCTCTAAGTTTTAGAATGAGAAATACAGGAAAAATGTAATGTTGCTGGCTGTTGTGAGCCAGTACTAATCTTGAATATTTAAGCAGTAACTTACACTTCATTCAAAGCAATGAATGAGCCACAAGTTGAGCCACACATTGCTATGTTTATTTAAAGGCAGGGTAGATGACAGGTATTATATTACATAGAAGAAGGAACTAAAAGAAGCAGAGGAATATCAGGGATTGTTTTTAATGTCATCAACACTGCAAGAGACATTAGTTTCGGATATGAACTTCATTACCCCTGACTTTATGTGACAAGGCAACACATGGAGCCACACATCCTGATTAGTTGGTTTCATTGCTACTTTGTAATTTTTATATGGAAAGTAATTTTTGGATGTATTAAATTAAAAAGAAGAATGAATTGGACTGGATGATTTGTAAGTGTGATAAAAGCTTTGGATGCTAAGTCTTTCTACCTTTGTCTGTTATCATGTGTGCCCCCTCCACTTACTGGGAAATGTTAGATCCTCTTTAAAGGCAGTGAATGCTTGAACTCTTGCTTAGTTCTTGCAATAAGGAATTGTTAATATTTTGTTATCTTTCCATGGGTTTCTTTTAACTGTTTGGGCTTGACTTCTAGGTTGGATGGGGCTTTGAGCAACCTGGTCTAGTGGGAGGTGTCCCTGCCCATGGCAGGGGGCTTGGAACTAGGTGATCTTTAAGGTCCTTTCCAACAAAACCCATTCCATGATTCTATGATTCTTTGAAAAAAAAATATGCTTAAACATTTATTATGTTAAAAGTTATACTTCCAATTATGGATATTAATCTCTGGTCATATCTAATGAAAAAGTTACTACTGAATCTTGAAAGACATATTGGAGGAAATCTGAGTTCTGTTGAAGTTTTCCTGTCTTTTGCATTTGCCTTTAAAAAGGGTAAGCTTCCATGAACAAAACAGACAGACAACTAATCCCAAAAGGGTGCTAATTATTAAATTTAATGCTTTTCTGAAGGATTGTTCCATCTGAGAACTCAACCATTTAATGAGAAATAGAGAGTAAAGAGATGATTACATATATTTATTTAGGTTTCTGTTAATAAAATAAATTGACAGAGGGACATGAAAAATAGTCTCATATTGTAGAGATCAAGATAGAGATATGTACTGAAAATTTCATGGTCTTTTTCCCGTAATTGCAGAAAGGATGTTAGCAGCAATACCTTGACTATGATGTTGGGGAAAGGTAGTATCAGATAACCAACATTTTATAGTGTTTCTAAGTCCTGTTCATTTCCATACCGACTTTAAGTTGATCAATAACCAAAACTCAAAAAGCACACTCTGTTTAATCTCAGAATGTCAATTCCCATTCATGGGACAAGGCGTTACAAACACTTGTCAAACAAGATTGGAGGCAAGCTCTGGTAACATTCATAACAAAAGGACAAAATAGCAGGTCTGCTAATGTTCTTTCCTGTACTGGATGGCATCAGATTACCAGCCTTCTGGAAATCCCTTTTCTATTACTTCTCTCAACCACAATAACCAAATCTGAATTAATACAAAAGAAAAAGGAGGAGGAAAATGCTAAGCAGAAAGAGCAGAAATCAGAGAAGGTGACAAGTTTCTTTACCAACTGGCTGGCTATCTTCTGCGTATCTGAACTTCACATTACCTTAAGCTTTCCTGCAATTTGCTTTTCATTAGTATAATGAATCTTTAAAAAGTCTTGGAAAAGCACTTAATTTTTGCCTTAATTATTTTTTGATTAAATTCTTCAATTTTACACCACTATAACTGTTGCAGTTGCAATGGTTTAAAGCCAGTATGCAACAGCAGAAACACCCCTTTGGATTAGGTTGTTAGTTGAAATATACCTATGAGGTTTTTTAGATATGTTATTTCTAAAGAAAGAAAGATTTTGATGTTATTATGAACTTATAAATATCTCTTACTTATCTCCAGACAAGGGTCCTTGCTTTACACCACAATTAAACTAAAGTAAACCCGCTGAATTCAAAAGAGTTGCAGCTAGATAAACTTTGTCTATTAGAGGCAAATAGAAGCCAAACTTTCTTTGTAAGTATTTTTATAACATTCACTATTAAACCTATCTATTATGGAAAATTAATTAAAAAAACCCTTAATCTGCTGATGAAAGCCATCTCTACTTAATTCATGAATAATTCATAGGTAGTTCTGGAAGTAAAATTTCAGATCTCAGACTATGTAATAAGTTAGAAAAAGGTCTTTAAGTTTCTTGGTGAAAATTAACACTCTGAAATTCCTTTTTTGCCTTATTAACAAAATATTAACGTTATTCTTTGAAAAAGGTTATGAAAACTGTATAGGTGATAAACAGTCACCGACTGACGCTAGTACAGCTAGTTCTGCAGACATGTCACAGATCCACTACCACTTTTTGTGTTAAACTAATAAAAACATAAGTAGACACAACTTTTGGGCATGCATTTTAGAAAATGCAGTGTGTGCTGACTGGTACCAGAGACCCTTAGTGAACTTAACTGTTTTCCATATTTCAGTCCACAGTGTGATTGTATTATGTAATAGACAAGACATTTCCTTCATACTTTGTAAATCTTGGAAAATTTTAGAAAGGTAGTATAAATATTTTTAACCAGTATTTTCTTGTTCCTGTGACCACATACTTGGTCTTCCTTTTTTTTTTTTTTTCCTGTTTGGAGACCTTCTTCAAATTCTAAAAGGTGAGTATGTTTTAGTGTTTAATGTTTGTGAATTCTTGAAGGTATGCAAGACCTATAGTCTAGCCCATATTTACAGACAAATGTTTAATCCTGATCCATTCTGAAGTTCCCATAATATAATGGAGAAAATATGCATAATTAATACACAGTTTATTTGCTGAGTGCATCTGAACCATCTTGCTTAACAGATGTCCTCAAAGTTTGTGAAGAGACTTGTATGGATTTCTTCCATGCAACTTTCTTCCCTGTACATGTTACCAGAGTATATTTGTATGTGTTCAGATTGCTGTTTCTTTGCACGTGCTCCTTCCCAGCTCTACCAAGTGCACTCCAATGTTGAGTTTGCAATTAATATTGGTGGATGTCATGATTCAAAATATTTACAAAATGGCCAGACCCACAGTTTGGTTAAATCATCATTACAGCAGTTTTATGAATATTGATATGTTCAGCTTAATATCTATGTTTTGTTTCTTTTCTTTGTTTGTTTTTCCTTGTTTGGACAATTGTGTAACTTTGTTGAAGATTACTCAAATTTTTTACTCATTCTAATATGTCTAAAATCCTCTAGGCAGGACTATAAAGGCAAAAGTATATGTGAATTGATAAATGCACTGTCTGTATTTCTGAGCTATTTTAACATCTTGATCTATGACCTGCACTGCTGACATTATACTATCCTGTACTTAATTTCATTAAGTGAAGACTTTAAGGTTAAGAGCTCTGAAATGCTCAAGATATAATTTATCTTGGATGTACTGTGATGATCATGCTGTTGTTTAATCTATACACAGCTATAACAATTTTGTAATTTCCAATATTCTTTTAATCCCAGTCCAGTCCTGTTCCAGTTATTCTTACCTAGTGTTGCTTGATATTGAGAAAATAAGAATCTCAGAAACAGACAGACATATCTCAGGAAGCAGCTGTTTGCTGGTAGAGAAGAAACTTCACAGAACTGAAAAAAAAAAAAAAGGTTTGTTTCACATTCGTCTTTGGTTTTCCCCATTGGATGCTTTGATAAGTAACTAATCTGTGTTCAAGGCTAGAAATGGGATTATTGTCTCAAACCTATCTTCTGGGGGGTTGCTGTATTTTTAAATAATGTAAATCTGCTTGGGTACTACAATACTGAGAATGCAATAATAACAATAGGAATAAGATACAGGCATTTAAGGAGTTCCTTTTGTGTACAATGACCAGGGACAACCAGAATATTCTAGTATATAGGACACTCATTGGGAATTAAGAACAAGAATCCTTTTCCCGGATTTGCCAGCAATTTGCAAACACTGACCAAATTACTGAATCATCAGCACTTCCTATCTATGACATTTAAATATTTGTCTTCTGTAGCTTACTTTGAGATCTATGAATGTAAAGAGCAATATAGGATATAGGGATTCATATTATGCAGTTACTTCAAGTCAAATGGAATATGTGCTAAGACCCTACATTAAAATAGATGGTGGTTTAAAAGTACCTCCTATTTTGAAAATTTTTCTTCTTGTGCAAAACATGTCTCTTCCCCTCTCCGCCTCTTAAAAACAAGTTTTGCTATTCTCCTGTAAACTTATTACCTAATTACAAGTTAACAAAAAACATATTTTCCTTCAGAAAAATTCTTAAGTTAAGCTTGATGTTGAAATATGGTTTTTCTACTTTTTCTAAATGCCAGTTCCACATATATGTACTAATTCATTAGTTAATTAATAATGAATTTCTGTTTAATCTCTCACCAGTGTCAAATAAGGAGCACAAGAGGAGAAAGGATTAATTTCACAGTGATTCTTTCTTTCTCCTCAGAGCACTGCTTCTTACTGAAGTTCAGATTCTGCTTGTAATTATGCAAAAAATCCCAAAACGTGATCGCAGTTGCTTAGTCCAAGTGTATATAGAGGGAACTATTAGAAGTAAAGTTTGGACTAGGCTCATTTGTCTCATTGCTGTGTGTAAGAAGAGAGGAAAGAGAGGTGTGGAAGAAAAGAAATATTTTCATATGGTGGAAGCTGGAAGAGTCATCTATAAAGGGTTTGAGCTTGTTTTCAGGTGATGACACATTTTGTGTTGGGAAAGGAAAGTGGCCTCTGTCCCTTAGCTGATGAAGCTCTTCTAAAGCATGTAAGTTAGCTCTCCCTTGCGCCTGACTGCTTATTGCCAAATCATGTCCTGTCTTGCAGATGGAGCTTGTGCCTTCTTGACTATGTCTTGTGTTTTCCAGCCATGTTCCCCATTCAATGCTGTAGAAGCAAGGCTAATTGTCTTCTGTGCTTCCTGGGATCTGCCCTTCAGTGCAGATACAGGAATCTGGTGAAAATGAGTTGGCTGGTATCCTGAAGTGTGTAGGTGACACTACTGTACTCACAATTGTTTTGAGCTGGCTTCATGATGGCCTGGGAAATCCCTGGCTTTGTCTACATCATGACACAAGAGTATCATAGATGGAGTCTGGACTGCAACTTCCACTCTCTGAAACTTTCTATTAGAAAAGCTTTGGGGTGTATATGTCATATATCTCTATTAACAGAGACTTGGTAACAGAATACTCAAATGCATTGTTAAGAACTAATCTGTGTTTTCACAAAAATGGTGAAGAATGAGGCACAACAGAAGAGTAACTGCAGCTCTATGAATAAAACTGCCAGAGCTGTTCTAGTAATTTTTTTTTTTTTCCGCCCTCTGTTTATAACAGTGTAAAACAGTTACTTTGGGGATAAATTTATAATGTTTAATCTCAGTCCAAAAGAAAAACATTTTTGGAAGAGTTAATAAATGTATTCCAGACTCCCATTGCACTGGGTTTCTGGTAGGGCTGTGAGTCCAACACACAAACTTACTAGAACTACAATTATGTCTCTGGTTAGAAGTCACTCTACTTGGCTACATGTGTGCTACTCGCTAAATTTTGTCTAACATGAAAGGAAAACAATAACAGGTTTTCTTTTTTTTTTTTTTTAATAAGTGCAAAAAAGGTCTAGAAGACTGTTAATTTTAGATTCTTTTTTTCTGTCCTGTTTCTTTTTATTAGAAAAGTAGATCCTGTCTAGACTTTTGAGACTTTGGCGACTGGAGACTAACAAAGTGGCAACAAATGAAGTGGCAACAAATGATATACTTCAGAACATCTATATCAGGACAGACTGTAGGTCTCTATAGCCTATGATTCCTGTCTGTAGATCATAGTAGTGGATTATAAGGGACAAAAGTAGGAACTGGGCACATGCAGTTCACTTCCTCTACTTTGCCATCCTAGATTCCTGCAATGGAGGTATAGGGACTTCCTGAGTTGGATTTTGTACTTAGATCGATCACCTAGGTGATTAATGGTATCAGAAGAGCTTCTGAGAGAGAAAATTGTGGAACTGGCTTGCAACAGCTAATTAGTAGGAGAGGCACTTCCATGCAGGTGCTGTCTTTCCCTAGCACTGGAAGCTTCCTTGGGGTGGACTGCAGTGCAGGAGGAGAACAAACCCATAGCTTTGAAGGACTGTCCTGTGTTTAGAGGAAGAGGGAAGTTTACATAATTGCAAGCAAATTCTGAGGATGGAAGATTACTTCTTTGACTATGCTGAAAAAAAAAGAAACAAATAGAAAAGCAGATGAAATAAAATTAATCTGAAAAATATTATCCAAAACACAATAAAATAACTGAGGTTCTGTAGCATTGATGGAAATGTGCAAAATTATACTTGAGTACATGCTAAATGCCATGCTATCAAGATTTTTAAGTGCTACTGTCAGTCTAGTCACATTAAAAACAGCTCCCGAAACACAAGTTGGAGCTTAACACTTGGAGTCAGTCTATAGACTAAAGCACCCGTGTTTCTCCTTGGCATCTCCTTCAGCATCCTTTTTTGACCTTCAGCTAAGGAAGACACTGTCAGTCTGGATAACTGTTTTCCCAGCTAAAACATGCAGTGCATCAGGAGGAACTGAAAGTCTACAAGTTCCAAATTTCCGCCTACTGTTTGCAAATTAAATACAAATGTGAACAGCAGGAGGCTGACTTTTAAAACAGACAAGTGTTGCCACACATTTATAGGATAGCTCCTCTTCAAATCTCTATATTGGCTTCCTTTCACCTTCTGCATTTAATTTAAACTCCTGCCTCCTGATTTATTGTTGCCCTATGGCCTCTGCAGCATGTCACAGAGAGGAGACTTATGGACACATTTTGGAGGAGGCAACACAGAGAAAGTGTGAGAGACTAGAACTTGTATACTTATAATCACTTGTCTGGCTTAAAGAGACAGTTGAAAACTGTGTTGTGGCCTCTGGAAGTGACCAAGTCAGGCAAAAGAGTAGTTCCTCTTTGCTTTGTAACTCAAAATTTTACCAGGTCATGAGTGACTCACGACACCCTTCCTGCCTTCCAGACTTCTGCAGATTAGCTGTCTGTGTAATTTATATTTAACTCTTCCTTGATTTTTTATTTTTCTCTTTACTTCTCACCCTACAGTATTTCCTAATTCACAGAATCTTTTAACACACTGCCTATGATAATATCCCAGTCTTTTTTCTGTTGTCCATAAAAATCTTCTTTACTTGATCTACTTGAGCTAGCCCTCTGTTCTTTAATTTTTTCTACCAACCTTCCCCAAATTTCTCTGTAAGTATATTTGCTGGACTTTTCTGTAGTTCCTGAAACTTCACATTTGTATCAATTATCTTAAGTTGCTATTGTTCTATATTTCCATTTACACAAGCAAGTAACGATCTGAACGTCATAATTTTCTCTTTCTTCTTGCTATCACTCATCTTTCATGTGTGTCGATGCAATCTCCATTTAGCTCAAAGATCATGACCATGACCATGAAGTCATGGTTATTATTGTTGTAATTTTGTGAATGTAGCAAGGACATTTTTCTTGGGATATAGTTGACCCATAGGACAGAAGGATTACTCTTGCTGATGTTTATGTGTGAAGATAGACCTATCATATGGCAAAAAGTTATGAAGGTGTGAGATCTAATCCTAGTTTGAAGATGTGGGGTTTTTTCAGAGTGCAGGAAGAGACTGGTTCAGAGGCTTCTGAGAACACACCATGGATTCCTATCAAAAACCGTATACTTCCCAAAAACTTTTCAAGTCCTTGACACTATTCTCACTTCCTCTTCAAGTTTGTTTTGGTTGGTCTGCAGACCTTACCTACAGAAGCCTTTATTCAGGAAGTAACAAGAAGCATCTCCTTCAGCAAGGACTAGATTTTCAGCACTGTGCTTTTCAAATCAGGTCAATACCTTCTAGCATCAGTTTATGGAAGCTGTGGATCTAATTTGCCATGACCACTACTGGATGGATGGATGCATGTACAACTTATTCATGCATGCTCCTTAGTAGGGAATATGTGGGTAAAAAAAAAAAAAAAAAAAGTGTCATGTGATGTAATGTAAAAAAATAATTTTTTGTCTCTATTTGTATACTGCAAGAGACCTAGAAGTCCATGTATTTCAATATCTAGCTACCTGCTATTGAAAAGACAAGGACCAAGAAGCCATAATTTATAAAACAATAATTTCTCTGGAAGGTAAGTTCCTGGTAGCTGGGAAAATCTTAACCTCACTGTTTTGTCTCCTGGTTCTCACTTCAGTGGTCTCAGTCTCCAGACACATGAATGAAGCAGTTCAGGATCCTTCACCAGGTCAGGTGGTTGTAGGTCTTATTCTGCAATGGTACTGATTCTTAGATCTCAAAACCCCTTTGACAATGTCAGAAGTATGAGATCATTTTTAGTAGTGGGTGTGGGTCTTCATGAAAGTAAAAATTCTGCCTTCTGGTGAGAGTACCTTGTAATTCAGAGGTGTACATTTCTCTCTGTATTTCAGCAGGTTTTTCAGTTCTTTTACAGAAGGGATTTTATCTGGATTAAAAACCTCTGGTAGCATTCACTTACATGCTTGGATTGGCTCTTCAGCTGTATGAAATGTGATTAAAAGAGGTTCTGCTTCAAGAATGGCTCTTGAACTTGGGCCAATCCACTTCTTCTGGCAAATCAGAGTTCGAGCGATATGTGTATGTGTGAGCATGTGTGTCTTTTATTCTGCTTCTTTAAGGTCTGTCTGATTTTGGAAAAAATGTAACAATGAAACTTAGAGTAGCTAGGATTATGGAAGAACTGTCTGCTAAAGAACCATTAGCTGTATCACCCAATCTGCTTGACAGTATAGCTGGTGGTTAAGGAGACATTAATTTGAGGCCAATTTAGATCCCATGGGCTTATTTAAAAGGAAAAAAAAAAATGGCATGAGGTTATAAAACAACATTTCAGAGTAAACTGCAGAAGAATTTGGATACAAGAATGTCACAATCTCATTGGTGAGAAACTCAAACTGCACTTTGAATCATAATATAATCTTTAAACTTTCCACTGTCAGGTTATCCTGCAAGAAAGAAAAACTAATTCTATTCCCATTTATACTCCCCTGAATGCTGTTAAAGACTTTGATGTGTTGTTATGCTTGTTTTGCTATGCTGGAAAAATATGCATGTGTCTCCTTATTCCTCTCTCTCATGCACACACACTCACATGCACATCCTCCATGAGTCTGGGAACCATGGAAACGAGTTTACAAATTGTATACCCATTAGAAACACTGAAGAGGGTTTTTAAAAGTGTTTGGGGACATCTGAAGATGTGTGTTAGGCATAGACTTAATAGATGTTAGGTGCTTAAATACCTTTTAAAAATACCTGGTCTATTGACGCGTTTTATGAGTATTCATTTTGTGAGCCGGATTTTAAGGTTTCCAGACTTTCACAGTAGAAATTGGCAGTGTGAGGCTGACACTGTACCTTATGCTTTTTTACTTTTAGTCATATAGCTGGTCATTTTAGCTATATATTTTCTAGTTTCTTTTGGAATTCACAGCTTGTAATCAGAAATACCATTGTAGGCACAGATAGTGTTATAGATAAGCACAGAAAGTCTCTGGGGGTGTGAGGAAGGAAGCCTTGTCTTTTTTTGGAGGCAAAGACAAATAACAGATTGATTCAGTCTTAGTCCAGGTCAGAGCTTCTCCCTGTTTACTCAATGACTTCTCTCTAAAATATTTGGCTTCTTCAGCCAAATACAAATATCCACCTTTTAAATAATTATTCTGATTTGTGACCATCTGTGCTGGTTTTGGCTGGGGTAGAGTTAATTTTCTTCATAGTAGCTAGTATGGAGGTATGTTCTGGATTTTTATTGGAAACAGCATTGATAATACAGGGATGTTTTTGCTGCTGCTGAGCTGTGATTACACAGAATCAAGGCCTTTTCTGCTTCTACCCCCACTCCACCAGTGAGTAAGCTGGGGGTGCACAAGAAGTTGGGGGTGCACAAAGATGCACATGCCCAGAGGAGAGCAACAAAGCTGGTGAGGGGTCTGGAGCACAAGTCTGATGAGGAGTGGCTGAGGGAACAGGGGTTGTTTAGCCTGGAGAAGAGGAGGCTGTATGGTGCTGAGTTGCTGGCTGAAGATAAACCACGACACCATCCTTTGTGCTTTCAATTCCTGTGCTTTCTGTCAGTGGAAAAAGCTATGTGAGCTCTTTTGAATCCTATCAGGTAAAATTAGATTAAATAATTTAACCCACCAACGAAGGAGGCTTGAGCTAGCCAGCCCTGGTCAATCTTCTAAAGCAGATTAGGTTTCACTCAAATGATATTTTGTATTAGCAGTTACAGAAGAGTAATGAGGAACCAGAAGTAGAGCATCTTTACTGGCACAAATAGAGCTAGAAGAAGACATAATTATGATTTTAGAAATCCCCTTGACTGTGCACAAATTAAGGTCAAGAGTAGAACTCCAGTAAATTTTCAATGACAAAGCATCATCCCAGCGGCTTTCTTGTGTGACTTATGCACTGCACAAATCAAAGGGAAACACTTAAACCTGTAGTGCTACTAAGCTGAAAGCTACATATTATTCATACATAAATATCTCTTTGAATAAACCTTGCTATAGTTTACAATGAGTAAGAGACAGATATTGGATGTTTGTGCATGGCTAACAGCACTACAAGCTTTAGTGCTGGTGACTGTAGACACATTTTATCAGAGCAGGTTAAAAGGCACATCCATTTCATTCAAGTCCTATAGTGGCAATCATTGGTTTTAGTTGAAGTAGTTGAGCCCACAGATAGCTTTTCCTTTTGTTATTTAAAAAAAAGATGCTTCAAACAGAAAGCTTCTGCTTTAATGTCCTACGAGGAGGTTAATTAAAAGAACTGGTCAAAATATTTGTTGCAAAAACTTTTCCCAGTAAATTTTTTGAGCTTAGGTTTTCAACAGTTTTTTCAGTGTTACAGAAATGTTGCATACCTTAACTTGGCATTCCCTGTTTCTTGGTGTGTTAAATTCCTTGTAGAAAGGCTAAAGCAAATTTTTAAGAAGCAGTGTATCTTTGTTAGATAGACCATCATCAAAGAGCACATAGAAAGAAACAAGGACAGAAAGTATTTGTGTTATCCACAGGGTGCCTCTCAGACTTATTCACATGGCCAAGCAATTTCCTTCCCAGTAAATCTGCATTTGCTTCACCTCAAACCTGAGTTTATTGCATACGTTACTGGAAAATAAACATCTTGTTGTTTAAAAGAATCAGAATTTGCTCCAAAGTAATAATTATGAAGTGCTATGAAAGTACAATTTTATAAGGCTGGTGAGTGGGAAGAGTAGGATCTGATCTCTCTAATTTTCTAGTTTTGCCATAAGTTCTGGAGAACTTTTTGTTCAGCCAATTGCTTACTAGAAAGTATTCACGTGTCATTATTAGATAGTCTGGAAAGATGATACTCCTGGAATTCAATATTAGGACAGGCTTTTTCACAAGGAGGGTATATCAGCCCTGGAACTGGTTATCCCAAGAAGTTGTAGGTAACCAAGATTTTGGTTGGCTAACAACCAATTCCACAATGAATTCCAAAGTTGTGGAATCTCCATCCTTCGATATTTTCAAAACTTAACTAGAAAGAGCCATGGCTGATCTGTTCAAATACTGGTGATAACAGGAGGTGGCACTGGGTGATCTTTGTTCTAAACAACATTTCTGAGAGTCTGCGAAATCTCACAGTTTAAGGACACGAAGTGGGAATGGAAGCAATTTGGAGGGGAAAACTTCTCAGGAAGTTTCAATAAATTTTTCTTTTAATCAGTTTATTTTGTCAAGAGGTAATGTGCTGAACAAAGGAATCAGGCCTTGATTGTACAGCTAGTCCTGAGTGGTTGAACCCTGCACAGAGGCAGGCATCCACTCTCCTCAGTCAAATATCCTACAAGGTGAGATCCCATGTTACCAGTCTGTTTAGTTAACTGCTCAAAGAAGCAGAAAAAGCATCATCTGTGAGAATCCTTCTATATATTTATATTTAATTTTACTTAGTTACATTTAAATAATAAGTTTTAAATTCTTTTCCTGTCCCTGACATTAATGCCCTATCACACTGCTAATATAGTAAATATGTTGTGGCTTTTCTAGCCAATTCAATGGGTACACAACTAGCCACCTATCATGCCCCTCTTCTGTCCACTGTTATAGGAGTGCCTTTTTGTAAAAATATTAGACAAGGACAAAACCCATTAAACATAAATTTGACTGCAGATTGATAATCATATTGGACATTACCTGGGCTGCACAGATTTCCTTCAAACCAGTAAGCAACCATGTTCCCCTAATCCCCATGCAGAGAACTGAGAACATCTAACCAATAATAAAGCCTTCTTGTTTTGCTCGTAACACAGATGTCATTTGTCACCAGCAATGACACCTCCAGGGAATTCTGAATGAATGGAAAGGACAAAGCAAATTCAATCAGAACCCTCCTTGAGCCTATCTCTTCTGAATCATATCCCTTGATAAATATTTCAATCAATAAGTTGGCAGTTAATTTTGTCCACATTTTTCACAAACCCTACTAAGTTTTAGCTGGCTACCCAGATAGAACATATCTGCCAACAAGGACTAACTCAGTTAACCTAATTCAGAGCTACTGCAGGTTTCTAGAACTGAGACACCAACACAGTGGCATCATCCCCCCCCTTCTGGGGAGAGGACAACAACTGGGGGATCTCACTGGCTGCTTGGAACAGGTTTGTGTCTTGAGCCTGAAGACTGGCTTACTGATATACCCTTACTGGTAACATCTTTTTACCTTATCATCACACCTATGGCTTAAATCTGTGTGCAATGTGTTCAGGAAGGACAATCTGGTTTGTTCATTTGCCCTCATCAAGATGAAAAGGTATGTTTAGGTGGAGCTAGGGTATTAAAGATAGCAATCCGTGTTCTTCAGAGTTCTTTAAGCTTCTTCTCTGTGCCTTGTCCATTGATGGGATCCAAGCATCCATTCATTCATTTGCACTTCTGTGATATTATTAACCTTTCTTTAAAGAAGTATTGTAAAAATCTGCAGAATCAGAATGCATATATTCCTTTTGCAGAAATGTAACTAGGAAATTTACTATTCTGAACAGTCATTTTCTAAACCATATTAGCTTGTTGCATTTCTTCCTGAACTTGAGACTGTAGGCTAGCAATACAGTAAGGCAAATGGGGTTTATAGCTTCTACTATTCCTTGCTCCTTCCTACTGGCAAACCTGACTAATGCAGTGTATATATCGATGACATGGACTGCATTTGTACTGTATGGTACTAACAGTAAAAATTATCCAGAAACCTCATTACTGTTATTGGAAATACACTACGAACAGCTGTGGTAGTTTATTGGAAAATGCTAGTAGTTATTTTGGGGAGAAATGAGCTTGTAATTTCCCCTAAACTTCCTTAAAAAATTAACAAGTTTTGGTTTCACCCTCTGTGAAAAAAAAAAAAAAGAGTTCCAGCTCTTTACTGAATTGCAGTAACTGAGTCCCTGCCTATTAGGTAACTTACAGATTATGCTGTCAGTTTTGTACCAGCAAAACAATTCTGTACTGAAAGTCTGCAGAGGTTTTAGGCCATTTTGTTGTGTTTACATGGCTGAAGGTGGCCTTTACTGTATGAAGTGCTTCAGTCCATGATTTCCAAAAGCACAGGGGCAGTGACAACACAAGTTTTGGAGACTATTAGCAATGACTAACAACTTCAATTCAGCAAAATGACTGAACACTTAAAATTCTTTTTAAAGTTAGTCTTCACTGCACGTTTAACATTAGAGACTTAGTTCTCTCAAGTTCATCCAATTTGATGGAGATTAAAAACAAAAATACAACATTCATGTTCAACTACGTGTCACACTGAATTTTCCAGAAATAATGTGAGCATCTCTGTGATTTTTTTTTCACGGAATGAATTGTAGGGAAACTTTATTATAATACTAAATACAAATTACTTCTGGGTACAAGGCAAAGTAGTGATCATAACTGGAGGCAAAATCACAATAACATGTATATTAAGGTTTTCTCTCTGTATGCACAGAGGTGGATCTACTAGAAGAGCATCAACTCCAGATATCATTGAAACATGTGAAATGGTACAGTCACTTGGCCTCAGATTGGCACTGTATATCTGCATGACATAGGAATAAAATACTGTACAGTACTTACACTGTAGATATATATCCAGTTAATCCTTACAATAAAGTCAAAAGTTTAGAGGTTAAAACAAAGGACAGGTATACTTGTAAACAATCATATTACGCAAATTTGTGAGGAAAATAAGAAACGTACAGTATTCTAATTGTTATTCTGCTTATTTGTCCTTGTAACTTACATACTTAAATTATTAAAGATTGTATAACAAGGGCATCAGGAAGATAACCCCAAAATTAAAAGTTTCAAGTTAACTGGAAAATAAACAAAACTGTAAATCAGTGTATACAGGTAATTGCATTCCAAATCTCAGCTACATGATTGTAAAGTAGTATGTCAGAAGGCAAAACCTGATGAGAAGAAAAAAATCTTCAGTGAAGTTATAAGGCTATAACTTTCAATTTTCTTCTTTTTTTTAAAAATTTAACTATTCAAAACATATTCAATCAGAATTTTAAAGTGAAGACAGAAAAGAATTGCATCCTACAAAAATGTTCAAAATCCTGGTACATTTTGAGAAGGGATACAGAAATATTTCCTCCACTACAGCAGCCTTTTGATGTGATATGATCTAATGAGCAAAGGATTTTTTAGTAACTTCAAGGACCAATATATGGAATTTAATAAGCAAAAGATTTGTCATGCAAAGCTGTAGTACACCAGAATTTTTTCCCTTCATTTATTAAGATGCTTTAGCTAAATTAAATTAAAAATTTTGTATATGTGTCAGTTAAAATTACAACTGATTGCCATGAAAATTGGTGAAAAATGTACTTTACAGTTGTGCTTTTATATGGTATGTGTTCCTTCTCTTTTGCTCTGAAGTTGAGAACCATGCCAAAACTTAGTAAAGGTCCCAGTGCAAACTGTTTTCCATAGACATCTTAAGAGGAAAGTTAACAGCAATATTGCCGTCAACTCTTTAGTCTACATTGCAGTGAAAATAAGCCTCAGGAGATAAAACGGCTTGTAAACAGTTCTACCTTGCAGCAATTCCTACTGGAATCTACTTCTTCCAGTAGGAACTGGGTCCTAAGAATACGATGTAATTCTCAGAGAAGTCAGTGGAATGATTCAGTTTCAGTCTTTTACGGAAAACTACTGTCAACAGATAATTCATTTCATTATATTGCATAGCAGCAGCCAAGTTTGCATCAATAAAAATGTTCTACTTTTGTTGTTGGCAGAGGATTGTCTTGTCTGCCCATGAAAATATAAAGCCCTCATGACATTTTAAAAATTAAATCACCATTCTAAAAAAGGTTGATACAGGAGTTCACAGCTTGCTTTATTTACCAAAATCTCAGTCCCTCAGTGTAAAAGGGACCTCTTTCTTTTCAAACACCTGCAATGCATGCAGATTAAACAGGAACATGACATGATCCACAGCACAAAATACTCACTTGGGCAGAATGTAGTAATTTTGAGGAAGTGGTAGTTCAAGCTGCCAGAAGTCAGCTCACTCATGTACTGGGGTAGCTCATCTTGATTTCAGATGACCTTTTAGATGAGTGAGCCTTATTTTCAGTTCATTGAAAAATTAGTATTTGACATTAACATTTTTATCTCAGAGCTGACTTCTTGACACTCCAAAATTAATCCTAAAGTGGTCATGGCAACACGTCTTTGTGAAACAGCATGATAAAGGCAATCTTCACAATATGTAATTCCAGTTGGAGGTTATGAACATTCAGTTCAACAATTTGTGAATTTAGCTTTACTGAAGAGGACTGTTTGCATCCATTTTTGTCTTTTATCTCAGAGCATAATTCTCATAATTGTGAACCCCAAAATTGCTGGATAATTCATTGCTCTTTGATAATCTTTCTTTCTATTGGAAGCTGTCCTTGACAAAATAGAGTGTAGGCCAGCAAAACTGGTCTACCAATTAGGTAAATAGGTAAATACGTAATAGATGTCAGATGCCACAGTGAAATGCCAAATCAGAGAGTACTTTGATAATTTCATTTGAAGGGATACTCCAGGTGGAGGGGAATATCAGGAATTACTTCCATCAGCTGTCTCAGGGAGGAAGGTAGGAAACGTGAAAACCAGACTACAAGTCTGAGAAACTATTTTGTGTTTGAGGAGTCATGCACTTGAGGGAGGGAAGAAGAAGAACAGAGAGGATCAAGGAGCTCCAGAAAGCTCTCATAAAAGACTGAAGGAAGCACAGACCCTGTGAGACAAAGAAGTGCATTAATTTTTTGTTTGCTTTTCTAAGATTTGCTTAGCTTTTGTACTTTCCAAAGTAAAAAACATAGCCTGGCTTCATTTTTCTTGATTAACATGTCTGAAATTGGAGTAAAATCTCCCAATAATCAGCAGAGCACCGTAAAAAAAATGCTAATGGCACTATCAGTCCAGTCTTTGATAAACTGAAATGTCCACTCATAATCCTCATCTTAGCAGATAAATTGTCTGGGGACAATATTCTTACAACTTGCATTTAAATGACAAAAATCCAGTCCTCACTGTTTCAGAATTCCTGTTTACAAAAACTGTGTGCTACATATTTATTTCAGTTGCCACATGTCTCTAGAGCAGCAAATGGTAAGCTACCATCTCTTTGGATAATACTTTTTGGAAAGGGTCTAAAGAAATATGACTGTGTTGAGATCTGTAACTCTGCAGCCTGTTTTTTGGTAGTATAGCACTGGGTGCCAAGAGTGAGATCTTCCTTTGTCCTGGCACATACATTACTATCACTCAAATCTACTCTTGCAGGCTGGCGGAAAACATACTGCAATTTCTAAAAATCCCCAAATCAGATTGCAGACATCCTAAGAGTTATTTTTATTAGTATTCCTCAGTATGAATTCACTCAGTAGTGAATGCAGTATTTGGTCTTATTACTTTGGAAGTCACCTTCATGACTATTGTCCCATGAAGTAAAAGCAAGCTTTATTCTAATGAAGGAAAGTGTTAAAAACTTGGTTACACACTTGAAATAAAATTACAGCAGGAAATACAAAACAATGGCAAGCAAATCTATGCCATTCTTAACACTGAAGAATTTTCTGAGATACTCCAAGGTAGGAGCTTCACTGGCCTGCTGAATTGTTCTTTCATGGCTTTAAACGCTTTTAGACCTGCATAGCTCTCTTTCTGAGTGCTTTATTTTTTTCTTTTTTTCCTTTTTCCTTCACATTTGGATCTACTTACCTCTCACCCCTCTCACTTATCTCAGAACAGCCCTGATCCTTTTCTGCAGGAAGGACTCAGCTTTCGTAACACAGAGATCTTTACCAAGTCAAACTCTTGATTTTGGACTGCAGTTTCTCTTTTTTAGTCTTTTAATGTAAAAGCAGCCTTCAGCTGCTGGCCACTGGACAAAGGTGGAATGCAGATCTGGGGTTCATTTCAGTGCTGTAGAAATACCATCTTATTCACATATGTCTAGTGTGAATGTTATGGATGTATGTTTATCATCATGTTTTAAACCAACACATATTAAGTGCCTTGGATTCTTTTTGGTTTTTTCTTCTTCTCTTTATACACTGTTTTTCTAGGCATCTAAATGAATAAATGAATGAAAAAATATTCATGTAAGAATGAACATTAAATGTTAGTATATTCTCTAGTTATCATAAACAGAGACATGATGGAATTATACGTGTTACATAGTAGAGAAAACAATCTGCAATTTTACAGAATGTATTCAGTGTTAAGTAATTGAGAAACTTGATCAGGAATTTACCTTTGAAGGAAAATCTAAATTAGAGAGAGGTAAATTTCCTGGTCTAAGCTGAAAACCAGTAAAACTTGTAAGATATTAAAAAGTGACTTAAAATAGGTGCTTATATCCTACATTTTGTCTATGAAGGGATTTGTTGGACTGAAAAAAAGCATTCTACTGAAACTGCAATTGCACTGTGATATTGGAGATATTAATATCTGAATTTTCTGTTAATGGAGAATATGTCATAAGCATAGAAAAAACTAATTCACAATATGCAAAAAATATGTAAGAAGAAAATAGTATACCATGTGGTACCTTTGACTCCAGCAGTTCTGGCTAACTTGCTTGATACTTTTGTGAGCCTCCTCAGCTTATTAAACCCACAAAAAAAAATCTCTTTTAAAAAAAATTAATTTAAACATTTTCACCTGCTCTTAATATACTATGTAATCACACGATAATTGCTTACTAGAACAGTTATCAATATGAATGTGGTTCTGTAGAGTTTGGCAAATTTGTCCAAGGTGGTGCCCTGTAAGAAAAATGAAGGCTAATTTCAAAGCATTTGTGAAACCCAGACTGTGACCAAAGAAATTTCTGACAGCCAGAAACACACTAAAACTGGACCATCTGTACCGCTTGAGTCATCTTCCTTTTCCTTCCAGAAATCAAAAGAAACAGTAGCACAAAATGACAGTCAGTTTCTCAGAAGCACAAGGGTATTTTTAAAAAGGGGTTTCAAATTTTTCATAGTTTCAGCTTTGTCAGAGTCTCTTTGAGAAGGGTACTTCATGTTCTATTTCAGCACATCCATTGGAAGGAATCAGGTAGAGAGAGACGACATAATAATACCACAAAAAGCAGATTGTGTAAAAGATATTAACACAAAAAATCACTTAAATTTCATCACAACTATTAAAGGATCTGGACTAGATTTCATTTTGTAAGAATTTAATTATTCCAAACTATACTTTAAGGTTATTTAATTACAGCTGTAGCCAAACTCAAACTTATGTATCTGTAATCTCCCTTCTGGTACTGAATTTAAAAAGAAGTGTTTAAGAAATGACAGACTAGATGTCATCCTGATGTTTCTGATGTAGCAGCTATTTTGCTGCACTGTGAGAAATGTGTATGTATTTAAATTTCAGCTATTGACTTTCTTTGCATTGGAAAGTGTATAAAAATTGCTTATAATGATCTTGAATTTTTTTTTATAGCCTATATTCCCTTCCTAATCTCAGAATCTCAATCCTATAGTCCTTTGCTTTGTTTTCTGGTTCCATACTTTCTATGAATATTTTCTAAGTGGAAAATAAACCTTCACCTTCTTGAGACAGGACATCAGTTGTTAACCTTCAGATATGAATCTCCGTTTTGTTTTAACTTTCTAAAACATCTAGATGAGGGCATCAAGCAAAACTGGGACTTTTATCATAATCCTATACATAGCTATTAATGAAAATTTTAAAAACCAACCAACCAAACAAAAAAAAACCCAAAACATAAAGTGTAGGTGTTGTAATATCTTTGGGAAAGATGATGCTGTAAGAAACAGGAATGAAAAGGTAAGGAAGAAAGAAAAAGGTGTTATGACATTTCTCAGCCTCTTGAATTTCTTGAAGTTTTGAAAGAGTTCTTATCGTTCATTATTAGTTAAATTGAACTTGGTGTTCTTCTGTTTTGTTTTGTTTTGTTTTTTTACAACAGGGAGTTTCCATTGACATTTTTGCTGTTTGTGTTATCCTGATGCATCAAGTTGTTCAACAGGCCATATTTTTTCATTTGTTTTCCATTGTTTAGGTACTGGACCACCAAGAGTCCAGTCATTGTCCTCACACTGCATGTATATTTTCCTTATCATTCTCATCTACCGAATAGCAATGTCATTTGAAATTGAAACTTTTCCAGTTTGTAGGAGTAATAAAGTAGTGGAGAGGGGTGGTTTTGTTTTGTTAGGTAAAATAGCTCATATACTTAACCTGTGACGCCATTCTACATTTTTTGTCTTCTGAACACTTATCAGTCTTAAGCCAACAGAATTCCTGTGTCTACTTCCAGATATGATCAGACCTTAGATTACTTTGTTTTGTCAGTTATGGCAGGAGTAACACAGACTAATAAGGCCAAATTCTTTGCTGGCATAAGTCTACTAGATCACCGGAGTTATTCCAGCAAATAACTTGTCTCACAGCTATTTAAAGGAAAAATAATGAGGTATTACTACTATCAAATCCTTTAGCCTTGCAGCTACAACTTAAGTATGCATTATAATCCAGTGGATAATATGGGATACACTACTAGACAACATCAGACCCCAGAAAAGAACACTGGAGCATTACTAGATATCATCACATTTTCTTTGTCTATGACTTTTCAAGGGTTGATGTGCAATGTAAAATCACAACCCCTCAAGTGTATTTTTTTAAAGGCCAGGTGATTTTTTTTAAACACCTACATAATTTCTCTTATATAAATGAAATGATTGTTGCTTTAGAGCCATCATGACACATCACTGATTACAGCCTACAGTTGTAATCTTCACTGTGCAAGACAGGAGATGACCTTCGATCTCTGCAGTCACAGCCACATCCTAGCAGGTGTGCAATATTTATTTTCTTCCTGGAGATGAAGAATACAAAAATTAACAATAAAAAACACTATACAGCAATGTGCCCAATATCTTACTTTTCAAGAAACCATGGAAAACAGTCAGATTTTTGAGTAATTTGATTCTGTTCACCAAGCTCTTGCTGTGATGGTTACTTTCATGTGGAATACCTCTCAGTGCATAGTGCAGGATATCAGCACTGGAGGTATTGACCACTGACCTGGAGGCATAAAAGTAACAGGAGTAAAACAGCTTTAATGAATGAACTCCTGCAGCAATAGGCCTGCCATCTATTAAGAATGAAAAAAATTGTTAGTGCTTAATGAGCTCTGAAAACATTTTGGGTTTTTTTGCTCCAGTGTTTTCTTTTTCTTTTCATTTTTTAATAAGTTGAAACATCTCATAGTGGTTGTCCCTCTAATGACTATTTCTAGGAAAACTGTACTTTTTCTTCTCTGAGAAAGGTGAGGCAAGGGGAAACAGGGTAGAAAGGAAAGCGACTGTTTTCAGAGGGAAATATGTTTCTTTCAAAAGGAATTTCTTAATTCTATTTGGATAACAGGTAATTGAAGTGGTGAATTAGCTACTAGCTACACAATTTGGCCATCAAGGCATACTTTTGGGAACACTAAGGGTTTGGAGGATCCAGTGATGGCTGGGGGAGTATGTATTGTGGACGAATGTTGCACATCTGGGAAAAGGATGCTTACTTTCATCTGGAAAACAGAAAGCCCCATCCAGTGCTTAGTGAACTCAGTGGAGATCTTCTAGCTGGCTCTAATAAGAATTGCACTGAGGCCCTAGGCTTCGGTAAAATGACTGTAGAAGTGCAATCTGTAATCGAGACAATCTTTCCAAAAGCAATTTTGAGCACTTTCCCTGCTAAAAGCATAAAGAAACTGAGCAAAAAGACTAAAGGAGAGCATAGCTCAAACTCTAAAGTAGCTCCTAGATTTTTCTTTTTTTTTTTTTTTTTTTGGTAGAAAATAGTACAAGAAAAGATACCTAGTGTACCTGTATTTTGAAAGGAAGAGCTATACACACTTTCCCATCAAGTTGACACAAGATATGAAGACTTAGGATATGTGTCATGCTCTTGTCATGGAAAAAATTCATTCATTCAATATGGAAGGCAAATTATTGTTTCAGATATTCTTTCTAAGAGAATAACTACAGCAATAATTCAGAAATTTCCCATTATATTTTTAAAGTGTCCTTACATTTTAGTTTATAAGAAAAGGTGATCTCTAGTTCCATTCCTCTTTTGGTTCAGGACAAAACTGTGTTTAAATTTTCTATCTGAAAATAAATAAATAAATAAATAAATAAAAACCCCAAACCAACATGAGGGTTTGAAAATTGAAAGTGCTTTCATGTCAAACAAGGTATAAAATATGAAAGGGCACAATCTCAGCTTCAATAATGAACTGCTGCTGCATGGTGTGTAAGAAAAAAATCAGAACTCTAAATCATAATCTCCTGATAATTACTTTTAAAATAGATTAGATAGGTTAATTCACAGATTTAATTTTTTTTTTGCTGTTTCCAGCAGTGGACTTAAGGAACTATGATGGTTGTGTCTCCTGTGTCTAGCCAGGTAAGTCTTGTGACACAATTACTCTATGTGAATATAGTACTTCCATAAATGCAGATAAATTTTAATTCATTTTTGGCAGGATGTAAGCACATTTGTAACCTTAATATTGACAGAAACTGTGCTCTGAGAGAGTAAAGAAAATTCATATAAAGGACATTGCAAGATTAGTACTTTTATGTCCTTTTTTGGAATACTTTGTTCTTTATCCTCCTTCCTGCAGTCACACAAAATTGAATATTACCTCCATCTATGCCAACCCGCCACTTGGCACCATCTTCTGGGATGATAAGAGTAGTGCAGGTATCTAACTCCTTGTGCATACAGTATTCTGCAACACCTTTGCCAACCCATGTCTACAATCTGATTTTGAAAGCCATGCCTTGCAAGTCACCTGTTCACATACAGTAAAAGCAGCGATACATACCTGGTCCAGATGAAGTCGAAAAACACCATTCTCTGAAACACTCTCCTGTTCTTTAGGAGTTATGGCCGCCTACCCTTCTAAATCAGCCCCTCCTCCGCCCCCCCCGCCCCGCCCTCAGCTTTGGGGTTTTTTTGTTATCATGTAAAGTTCTCTCTCTTCCTCCCTCTTGCTGGTGATCCAAGTCCTTGATTGCTGATACAAAGACACTCTTCTTCTCGTATCTGGTTCTTCATGTCTTCTTTTGTGAGTTCCTTCTGAGTCTTTAGGCTTTCTCATTTCTTAATATGCAGTAGTTATTACTCAATCATTTTATTTTGCTTGTGAAAAAAAAAGTCTCCTTCATGCCACAGTTCCCAAACAGAAGTTAAAGGAAATTGGTACCATCTCTTCAGATGTCTCTGTACAAATAGAAAAGTACCAGGACTTAACATCTTTGAGACACAAAGACATAGCAAATGTTGGATAAGTACAGAGACGTCTGGAAGTACAGGATTTTCCAAAAATCAGCAAGATTAATAAATTGTAAGTGAGGTTCCCCAAACTATTTAATTACACTATCTCTTAATTTGTCATATATCTAGAGTTAAAGATTTTATATTTAAGACTTGGAGGAGGAATATGTTTAATGCTTCTCATAAGCTAAATGAGACATGAAAAATCCTCATCCTCACTTATACTGCTTTTTTTCTTGGTCAGAATTACAAATCTTAAAGGTTTGGAGCTATAGTGGTCCAGCATATTATGAGCTCACCCTCTTTAATCTAGTAGCATTCTCTATTTTATTAACAGCAATATTTCACTTAAAAATTATTCTTGATATCATAAAGAATGATGTGACATCCTCATTTTGTGTTAAACTTGTTCTTGCCATTTGGTTTTTATGTCCTTTATACAGTTAGTTATCTGGCTGCTTGGGATGCCAAGATAAGTGAACAACATAATTTCAGAGATGTGCACTCAGTTTGACATAATAAGGGTGGGGTAACATTATACACATAAATATGTTTAGCAAGAAGTTATTGTAACTTTCATTGGCATTCTAGGTAAATATACAAGGAAAAATTCTTCTCAAGAATTGAGCTTTTTAGGAGGAGTCTTGTAACTAGCTGCCACATCAGAAAAAAAGGAAAGAAGTGGTAATGCAAGTTGTTTTCTACATTGTTTTAAAAAACATCCAGCCTCTACTTTATGCTCAAGTGTGTAAAAATCTGCCTTTTGATACCAATTAGAAGATCTTCAAATTGGAAAGCATATGGTCTCTCTCCTAAATGAAGTAGTGCTCTGATCTCACATTCTTTCAAGTCTGTAATGACCAGGTACATAATAAATATACATAACAATTGTTTTTATGAGATGGCTGGATGTTTGACCTCTGCTGGTAAAGCATAGCTCTAACCTGGACTCGTGTTTAGCAGTGAGAATCATAAATGGGTACCTGTGTTTTTACAAAATCTCATAAGGTTATCAAGCCTCTTGCAACATTTGGTGTGTTCTTAAAATTTTTATTCCTGAGTGCAGCAACATGCAAGGAAAAAATAATCCTTATCTTTTTGAATTAAAGTTTCTATTCCTCATGATTCTGGAGAGAAGATTAAAAAAGATACCAGGTATATGGTGAAGGATTAAAATTAGGCTGTGTAGAAAAATGTTCTCACTAATTGTTGACCAAGAGGGAGTTTTTTATCTTTTATTCTCTTCAGACATGACTTGATTTTGTTAAAAATTTCTAATACATCTTGAGAAACAGGAAACCATTCTTTTTTATTCTATCGTCTTTTGACCCTTTATATTGAGAGTTCAGAATACAAATAAATGGAAAATTAATGGAAACATATTCTTCCTTAATCTCATGATTTTCACATTGTCATTGTATAGTCAATACACAAAGTTGTGTAATGATAAAGGGTAATATTGTTAAGGAGAAAGAAAAAATATTACAAAAAAAAAAAGAAAAAACACAAACCCCAATAAATCACAAAATCCCAAACACCCCAATCGAACCTACTCCCAACCTGTAACATGTGTCTTAGCCATTTTTATTTTGGTCACTGTTGATTAAATTCACCCCATTGTACGTAGTATTCTAAATGAGGAGGCATCAGAGCCATTGGCAATGGTCACTGAGAACTTAGGGATGATGGATAAAGTTCATTAAAACCAAGTAAAATGTACACATATTTAAAAGTGATGGGGGGAAATGAGCCAGAGAATTATAACCCTGGTCTTTATGAATGATGGCTAAATAAACAGTCTATTTATGATAAACCTCCATTACATGTTCACGAGTAACAGTCAACATGGATTTGTCAAATATAAATCTGAAACAAACTGAAACATAAGGGATTTCAGTTGAATATGAGGAAGAACTTTACTTTGAGGGTGCCAGAGCACTGGAACAGGCTGCTCAGAGGGGTTGTGGAGTCTCCTTCTCTGGAGATATTCAAAGCCCACCTGGACGAAGTCCTGTGCAACCTGCTCTAGGTGAACCTGCTTTAGCAGGAGGGTTGGACTGGATGATCTCCTGAGGTCCCTTCCAACCCTTGCCATTCTGTGATTCTGTGTGAGATCATGCTGAAACAATCTTGCTAGTCTTCCATGAGTTTTTAATAGGCTTCCTGGAAAGAAGGGATACCCTGACTGCAATGGGGTTTTGATGGTATCTGTGACTTTCTGGAAGATAAAATTGAGACAATTAGTATTATGAGAATTCAGAAAGAGGGTGAACCAATTGGAAGTCTCTGTGAGGAGCTGCATTAGTTCTTGGTGCCCTGCTTCCCAGCCAGTGTCCTACCTCCAAGCCTATCATACTCCTCTCCACCTCTCTCTCTTAACTTCTCTATTCTGGCAGTATGAAACAAAGAGTCCTTCCCCACATCTTATGATCTCAAACTCTTACCCACAGAGTGGGAGGCTAACCCTATCTCTTTGTGACTGAAGGCACTGCTCGTCTCACTTGTCCCTTGCCTTTCCCTTTCTCTCACTTTCTGAGGTCTAGGTATGTCTGAAGGCATCGAGTATGGCTGTCTAGGTGAGGGAAACAGTCTGGGTAAAACCTGAATTTTTAAAAGTTTAAAATAGTTTAAAGTTATCCCACCAAAAATAAAGACTATCTCTAGCTTGAACTAATTTTTTCATCCAGTTGATTGTTTTGACCCTCTGTTTATGGAGGCTGATTGTAGTATCAGGTAAACAGGAAAGGGCTGGGAGGGCAAAATCACTTGTTAACATCATCAAAAGTCTGAGGAACTATACTGACAGGTTTTGAGAAGGAGGTGGGTTAAAATTTTAGGGAAATCAGAGAAGAGAAGATTAATTCCATTAATTATTTTTGATAAGAAGTTATTGGGGTTTTTTATTCTGCATTTTTTTAAAACTAAGCAGTTTGCTTTGAGTGAGAGTAAGAATCAGCCTTGAAGAAAGAACAGGGGTTTTTTGAATAGAGTTTATAAAATTTTTCTCTTCTAAGTTAACATTGAGTACACGGTTTCTCTGGGTGATAAGGAACTGGCTGAGATTTCTACTCTTACAGAAGAAATACAGTTTTATGCTGAACATCCTATATGCCAAAATGTAAATGCAATGTGCTATGTCTCACTATTTTTTTCCTCCTCTCACTTTCCCCCATAGGCCAAAATTGTGCAGAGACCTCGCCTGAGTGAACAAGAAATTAATGGAAAACTGCAAGAAAATAAAGAAAATGTAATATAAAATCCCAGACATGCTGGTTCTACTGTCTGTGAGGAATTCCAACTTTTTCTTCAAAAAGACTTTTGAAATGCTCAGAATACAAGTGTTAATGGACTGTTCAATAAAAGGAGGTGCAAAGATATATTTTTCAGGCCTAAATACGTACCTCTGAAGAACCAGTAGTGAGAAAAAATGAAAAAAAAGTGTTAAGTACTTTAGAATATGCAGTCTGAAACGTTTACTGATAACCAGATATTTAACAAGTCTTCACATAGACTGTTACAGTTTAGAGATAAAATGCTCCAGTCAATGATCTTTTAGTTTATATCCAGAACGGATGTTTCAGTTATGGGAAAAAGAACCTAACAACCCTTTTCTCTCTCCTAGCCACTCATTTGTGCCCGCA